>JAODAL010050464.1:0-27392 GCA_025379985.1 Phyllomedusa bahiana
GGGCCCGGGGAGAGAGAGAGGGGGGAGCCGCGCTGCTCCGCTCCAGTCCCAGCAGCCGCTGCCACCAATGTAAAGGCAGCCGCCAGCGCCGCTGACCCCCCGAACCCCCCCCGCCGGCCGCTCGGGGGTGGGGGGCGGGCTCTGGGGGGGCCAGAAAAAAAAAGTTTAAAAAAAAAAAAAGCACATCAAACTCCTGCTGTGCCGCCCCCTTAAAGGTGCTGCCCGCATTGAACAGGAAGCTCAGCAGCCGGCAGCTCAGAGGAGGACGCTGCTCTCCTCTTGATCATGCGCAGGGAGCCCGGCAGCACTGAGCGGAGCAGCGGTCATTAAATATAGTAGTCGCGCGCCACAGTCGCGCGCGCGAACAACAATGCGGCGCTGCGCTACTGTAGTGTATGAGGGCGGCCGGGGAATGAAACATTCGGGGCAGCAGGCAATATATTCGGGGCACGAGCCCCGGATATATCTGCCTAGCGACGCCCCTGCATGAGGGAGAGAGATCTGGAGGAGCATCTACAGAAAATACAAGGTACTTCATTACTGTCAGTGGGAATCCTAAGTATCAGGAGCCCTAAGTAAAAGGACTTGAGTGTATTGGGTAGCAGAGATAAGTGAAGCCTCTGTACCATCTCTTACTGCAGATTCAGGGGGTAGGATTTACTTGGACCCCTGGATTACCTCTAGGAAACCGAAAGTTGTGGCTTATAGCCCGGGCCTAGTATATTCAAGGCAGAAAGCTCCCTATCAGACAGGGAGGGAAAGGACTCATGCTTCATTGGGGAAAAGGATCACAGGATCATAGCGCCCACCAGCGTCCCACACGTAGTGACAGACCAGGGTCTGAGACAGACCGTCTCTCCACACACCACCTCTCTCAAAAACCGGCACAGTAACCCATTCAAGGCCAACCAGCTTTAACAACTGTATGCAACTGGACCGTTCAAGTGCCTTTGAGTTCTTCAGTAAAAGAGTTATTGTTATACTGCCTCCCTCCTTGTCTCCCTGTTGTCTGGTCCCACTGCACCACACCGTCATCAAGGGCCATATTGCCGGACAGCAGTATTTGGGGTTGGCCCCGGGGGGAACTACAGGTCCATACCACCGACCACCTTACACGCAGGTGCAACCCCCCCCCCCCCTTAAAACCTTTACAGCGCCCCAAAAGAGAGTGAGAGAACTCCGGGAAGCGCCAGAGAGTAACCTGTTCCTGTTGAAGCACTCGTGCCCACCTGTGACCGTGACAAGTCTAAAAGCCATCCTGCAGGTACAGCACGCTCTCACCCTCCAGCTCTCAGTGTGTCCCCTCATCCCAGAGCTAAGCGCCATACAGGAGAGGCCAAGCCACCATAACCCTCTCCTCATCACCATCACTCCCACTCTCTCCTTCCACCACCCCGGCTCGCTGCACCAACACAAGTACTCATCAGTATCATAATAACTGTTTTTTGTTTTTTTTTTTAAACCAGGTATACAATAAAGTCAATATAAAACAATACAATAATACATTCACCCTTTGTACAGATCATAGCTAAACACAAGCTTCAGAGCATTCATTAAAATAGGGGCGGGGGGGAGGGACATCTTTCCTTGCTTCTTGATCAGAAAAAGAGGAAGCAGGAAGTAAAGCCCAAAAGGGTTATATCTATAGCTAAACCCCACCCACCTCACAGTAAACTCTTCCCATCCAGCCACTCCTCCCTCTCATATCAAAACCCCCCCCTGCTCATAACTATAAACTACACAGGCAGGAGCTTAAACACAATGCAGGGATTACAAGCTGCCCTTTCAAAACCTATCCCCTCTGCTCAAAGCTACTTACAATAAATATACTATGCAAACACTGAAACCATCAACTTAAATACCTACAGCCAAAAACTCCCAGACTATACGGGAGCTCTAGGTTCCCCCTTACCAAAGTCATGGTCCCCCTTCGCTTAGGGCTTCGGGGGGTTCTTTCTTGTGCTGGTAGGATCTCACAGGTCTTGGCCAGGCCCTTTACAGCATAGGCTACCAAGTCCATGGACTGTAGTGCAAAAGACAGTTCAAACACAACACAGTATAAAAATCAAATAAAAAAATTTTCCTTACATGCATATCTACATTGCCCTTACTTTTTTAATGGAATACAAATTTTGTTAAACCACCTTTACAAACTAAGTATGCCATTATCTTACTAAAATCTCGTGTCTTCTCTATGCCACTCCAGTCCTGGAAGAAGAACACTCAGCACTTCCTTTTTTTCTTTATATGTTAAATTATTAAATATTAAAATGTATTCTTAAAAGGGGAGATATTCTCTAGATCAGTCACTCACCTCACTCCAGTAATGCCTCTGCTGCTCTCCATGCCTGGCCACATTACTTTTACAACCAGTGGCTTCTGGATGGTGAACCCTCTGGCCCCTCGCCTCACCTAGGTCCTTCACTTGGCTATTGCTCATTATTATAATTTACTCTGGTTTTTGCACTGACCTTAAAGGGGATTTTTGGGGGACAAAGATTTTTCCCTTTTAGCCCTTTCCCAGGGAGAAAGTCAACAAATCAGGGTGAGCAAAAGCCCGCAGTGGAAGAGGGAAAAGGGGAGGTTTGGGATGAGGAATCCCCAAAGGGGGCGTCTCAAAACTTTAAATGAACTTAAAAAACAGTAAAAAACATTGGGGTTTTAATACAAACAAAACAAAAGGGTCAACAACCACCAGGAGAAAACCAATTTTTCTGCCCCCCAAAAAACTAATGTAATGTAAACAAATTTTCCCGGGGGGTTGGACAGAGAGGCACAAAGACACACACAGCCGAGCACAAAACTGCCTAAAAGGGAACCCTTTACAGTTCACTTTAAAAAATCAAAATATAACTTTTTAAATTTTGATAACAAAAAGAAAACCTTTTTCTAAAACAGCACTTGAAAGCTTTTTTCATCAGAAAAAAGGGAGGGATCTAATAACACTACAGCTATTTTAAATTTTGTATACAAAAAAAAAAACATATTCTAAACCCCGGGGCCCTTTAAAAAACATTCAAATTTTTTACCCCGTTAAACAGTTTATTTTACGCAAACGGGCCCCCCTTTTAGCTCCTTTGGGGCTGACTAGGGGAAAACTTTGGGGGTAACCAAGGGGGGATTTTAAAATGCTGTAAACTCCCCAGAAATTTTCACTTTTTTTTAATCACATAATTTAGAAAAGGGGATTAAAAAACCCATTTTGGGGGGTTCCCAAAGTTTAACATTACATGGGGGCAAAACCCCTTTAACTTTTTTCAAAAATTTCGTTTTTTTGTTTTTTTCCCCCTGGATTTGGGGTCCGGTTGTTTCTAAAATTTCCCCACTATTTAAACCCAAGCCCTTCTTCTGATAAAATCTCTGATTTTTTTCCTTTTGCCTTTTTCATCCAAACTCCATTTCCCCTGACAAAACCCCCAGATAGGTTTTTCCTGACCCTTTTCCTTTTGTTTGCATTTCAGTTTGACAATCTCTTAGTCATCTGTATTTCTGTAAGATGTGTTTAGACTCTGGAAAGAGTTGTCATTCTGGAAATATTAATGTTGTTCTGGAATGGATTTCATTGGGGTTTTTTTTTTGGTACATGGACGTAATTCGATGACAGTTCCAATGAAGATATAGTAGCATGAATAAAAGACCTTGGTGGTCCCTGGGGATGCATTGTTCCCTTTTGCATTTTTTTCTTGCCTATCATTAACAATTTAAAACTTTAATTTTTTTAAAAATCCCAAACCCAAAGGGGGTAAAAGGTATTTTATGGGGCCCCCACAGAAAAACAGGGCAAGAATGATCAGGGGTAAAATGCTTTCCCCTATGAATTTCTTGTGTCCTTTTTTTAAACCCTTTTCCCTGGCCGGGATGGTTATAAAATTTTTCCAATTTCCCTTTGGGCCCACCCTTAGGGCGATTTTGGGATCACTGAAAAGAAAAAAACAAAATGGGAGAAAATTTAACCGAAAAAACAAAAAACAAAAAAAAAAAAGATATTTCTTTGGGAAAAAAAAACTACAAACCTTTTAAATTTTTCAGGACACCCCCATTTTTAAAAAGGGGTTACCAGAGTTCGGAAGTATTTAAAAAGGGTAGGAGGGTTTGCAGAAAAGGGGGCAAAGGCCCCGTTTAAATTTTATAGGGTTTCCCTGTTTAAAAACCCGTGTTGAACCTGCATTGAATAGTCTGTTCAACCGTCCCGAAAACCCCCTGAGAAAAAAGGAAATTTGGGTCCACCGGGGCACTGTCAAAAAACTGACATAAAAACCCAACCCAGGGAAAGCCCCCCTGCATACCAGTACCTGCCCTACGGCAGGTTGGACATGACCATGGGGAACACCCCCAACATAGGTATCTGAGGTGACAGATGGTGTGCAGAGTAGAGTGGTACTGGAGGATGAGATAGAGGCATAATTAGGAAACAGGCACGGCAGCATGCAAAGCATGATCAGAGTCAGGTGTGAGATCAAGGCAGGCGACAGACAAGTAGACTGGGCCCGGAATGGAAACAAGGGTCCAACGAGAAGGGGAACAGAAAAATTTCTCAAGGGAAAAAAAGGAAATGCAGCCCAAAGGAAAACCAAAAAACTTGGCAAAGGGAAATATGGGGTTTGGGGGCCCTGAAATTTGGGGAAGGCCAAAAGGGGTTTGGGTGTGGCAACCACGCCGGCCGTGCCCCCTCCCAGTGAACGGGGCCCAAGGGGGATCAGCCATATACGCTCAGAAGAGTAAAAAGGGGACAACACCCCCAACATTTTTTGGCGAAAGAGAGGTGAATAGGGTGTCAGCAGGGCGTAGCTATAGGGGGTGCAGAGGGAGCAGCGCTACCCGGGGCCCGCAACTTGAGGGGGCCCAAAAGTTTTTCTGCCACAAAAAAAGTACCAACAATGGGAAGTGGCACAGGTAGCTTGGGGGGCCCCTTTCAACTTTTTCGCACTAAAGGGCACCAGAGGGTTCAAGTTACCCTCCAGGTGTCCCGGAAGTGGGAGCAGAGTGCTTGGGGGCGACCGGGGACGGAGCAACAGACCCAATTGGTTTTTTTTAAAAACTTAATTCAAAACCCTTTTCTGGGAGGGAAGGGTTTTAAACTCCCCCTTTTGAAAAAGATTTGCAATATCTCTTGTGATTCAAAAGTTAACAACACAGTAAAATTGCCACCCAAAAACAAAAAAAACTGTTTTATGTTGGTCATTGTGTTGTTTCCCCGGGGCTGAAAAACAGAGCGAAGGCAAAGGAATTTTTTCCCCCCAAAATTTTTCCCCAAGGGGAAAAAAAAAAATCAGGGGGAAAGAAAAATTTTTTGTTTAAAAACCCTTTTGAAAACCCCAAGAAAAGGGTTCGCAAATGTGATTGTTAAATTTAAAATTTTTTTTCTTTTTAAAATTCTAAATGGGCCCCCTTTTCCCTTGGAAAAACTTCTTTTTGATCTAAATAAATGGGTTTCAAGAGGCAGCCATGTTCTTTAAAATACATAAACAAACGGCCCCCTCACCCCATTTCTTCTGGGGAAAGTTATTTCTCTTTTTGGGTTTTTGAAAAAAGTGTGATGGGGGCTTTTTGACTCCCCCTGAAATTTAAAAAAGGCAAAATTTAAACCTATTTGAAATTTTTTCAAATTTCTTTTATAGCTACCAATTTAATGAACATTCAGTAGTTTTTAAAGGGGTTTTTCCACAAGGCATTTTTATGCCTTTGGTTTTTTCCTTGGGTTTTAGCTTTCAATGTTTCAAAAAGGGGCTTGTTTAAAAATTTTTTTTGCACTGGGCCTTTTTAATGTGGCCCCAGCAGGCTTAACATCACCACGCCTTTCCCCACAGTGTGTTTGCTATTGTCAAACAAATGTCTGTTTATGCGAAGTGATGTGAGTAAATACAATGTAGCCGAATGGTTAGAACTTCTGCTTTTCATCATAGGGTTACTAGATTACTAGAAATCAAACATGTGGATTTTTTTTCTCAATGAACAAACATGATTGAGGTTTCTTTTTTCCTTTTATTTATTTGCACTGTTTGACTAATTACTAAGGAGTACAGAGAGCAGGAGTGGATTGACGGCACATAGGGTTGAACACTCACTCAGCAGTCAGTGTGTGCGATTACTAGGCAGGGAAGAGACTGACCATAGGTGACTGAAAGGAGGGGTGATGTCTAAAATTCTGCATTACAGAGACAGATCTCCTCTTAAAAACAATATATAGAAAGTAATAGAAACTGGAGGGAAATTGAGGTACAGCACAGCCTCTTATATATCCTATACACGGATAATTTTTTATCTATGTCTTTGTTGTACTCAGAAGACACGTTCTCTCAGTTACTTTTTTTCTGCAGTATCCTACACTACGACTAAAATCGCCATTAATTTTGACTCCAATGTCTGGAATGGTTGGTTGCTAACAGCCTGTAAAAGTGCTCTTATCAGAAGTGTAGAGATGATCAAATCCCTTCCTAGCTGATAAAAGTCTTTGATAGGATATAGTGTAAAGTATTCAGGAACACTGCACTGTTTGTTCTGCCAGCAGGAAACAGAAACAGCTAAATGCCAATCCAATGTCACTTGTCTTTGCTGATCTGTGGGTGCCAAGCCCCCTGTACCCCCTTTCATCCCACATCTGAACAGTCTTTTTATGATTCCAGCAGATTCAGAGAAATACAAGGAAGTGCTCCAAGGTAAAAATATGTCTTCTGTGATATAATAGGAGAAATTTAAAATATCATCAGAGGTACAGGCATGAGACAGGGCTGACAGCATATGAGAAAGGGGGAAAGATGAGAGAGATATAGAGGAAGTAAAGAAAAAAGTAAAATAAGACACTAAAAGATAGTAAGATTGTATAACTAGAGACAGAAATGAGGCAACATGGGTAACTGAGAAATGCAGAAAGATGTTGTACTTACGAATAATGCTTGTTTACCTCTGCAGAATTGAATATATACACTATTGTGCAAAAGTTTTAGGCAGGTTTGTAAAAATGCTGCAAAAATGCTTCAAAAATCATTTATGTTCATCAATTGTCAAAATGTTAAATATGTAAACAAGAGGGAATTTAAACCATCCTTTGATGCGACCACCCTTTGCCTCTGGATTCTTGTAAGTAATGACATGGCTTCCACAGAGCCCTGATCTCATTATCATCCAGTTTGTATAGAATTACATGAAGAGACAGACAGAAAGATTTGAGTAAGCCACTGAAGAAAGAGGGTTAATTCCCCAAGGCGTTTGGAACAACCTCCCTACATAGTTCTTTAAAAAACTGTGGGCGGCCTATTTTAGATTTTAAATAATTAAACAGATAATAAGAAAATAATAAGAAAAAAATTGGTACCTGCCTTTTTCATAACAAACTAAGGTTAAACTAACAGCAGCCACTGAATGTTATCAAAATAGGAAGGTCCATGGATATTGGGCCCTTCCCACCTGAAAAATACCAGCCCACAGCCACATTGAAAGCCATAACATTAGATGGTACAGATGTAGCAGAGTACATCTTGACCGTGATATCACTGCTTTTCGTGTTATCTACTCTGATCTGTAAACAAATGCCCTTGAAAGGCATTTAAAAAGTTGAGATAACATTCTGTGCCATGATATCACGGTGTAATATCTGTTCTGTTTAGTTCTGCTACATCTGTACTACTATAACCATAACCAGGCTCTTCCCAATATCCTTGGTGCATTGGGTATTAGTGAGAGGGGGTTAATATCAGCCTTTGGGGTGACAAAAAGCACAACTGGCTGACACCAAGCCCTAGTAATAATAATGGAGAGGTATCTATTAGATACGTTTATTACTAATATTGAAATTGAAAAAAAAAACCAAAGAAACAAAGAAACAGAAAAAAGCTTTTTAAAATTAACAGTAGCTGAAAACATTCTTTGTTGACCACTTTATTTAAGAAATTAATCCAGTGCTGACCTGACATAGTCCAACAAGACTCACGTAGTACAATGGGGAAACCTGTAAAAGTACAGAAACATTAACCAGCGTTTTCATGACAGCTGTCTAAAGTATATGAGCACCTTTAGCCTGACTCACCAATAAGGGATGTAAGCATTCAAAGTCCATGTGGGGGAGCATACATTCTCTATATCACCCTGCAGATAGCTAGACCCCTTTTAAAGTTGGTAGACCCCAATTAAAGGGGTTTTTCAATCTCACAATATACGCTGTGAAGCATCAGTGAATGGGGATATAGCCTCACTTGTGCAGCTCTCCTTCACTGAATAAACCCAGACATACTCACTTGGCTATATTTGAAGCTCCTAGAGAAATTAATAGGAGGGCTGTACAAGGGAGGCCATCTCCCAATTCACTGAGGTTAGTTCATAATGAGCTGGCTTCAGAATGCATATTATGAGATGGGAATACCCCTTTAAGCAGGGAGCCTTCAAATTAGGCAGACAGTAGGCGGATTCATTCTATTAGATAGCCCCTCTCTTTTAGGTAGATAAGCTCTCAAAGGAAGTTGGGGCCACCAGTAGGTAAGGCTCTAGGTGATAGGTAGGCAAAGTCACAGGTAGATAAAGCATAGATATTTAGGTAGGCAAGGACAATCACCCCAAGTAGTTAGGGAGAAAGGCAAGGCTTTGGTAGGAAGGCAAAGTCAGAGGTACGAAGGAAGGCAAGGTACCATGTAGGTAGTGAGGCAAGGACACAGGTAGGTAGGAAAGTATGGCCACAACTAGGTAGGTAGACAATCAAGGCCAAGGGACGTAGGCAAGACTCAAGGTAGGTAGGTAGGCAAGGCTACCTACCTACCTTGAAAATAAAAAAAAATAAAACTCAGTTCACCCAATCAGCAGCAGTATCATCCTGGTGATTCTCAGCTCAGGCTGTATGATGCTGTGACATCATAAAAAGTGACAGAAAGTCTCATGTATCTCAAAATGGCATCAATGAAAACTACACTACACTCAGCCTGCCAAAAAAGCCCTTACTTAGATATGTAAATGAAAAATGAAACAAGTTATTGGTGTCAGAAAATGGTGTCAGAAAATATAAAAAAATTATTAAATATTAAAAAACCTATACATATGGAAAAGCAGTAAAACATAATGGAAAAACTAACGGCGACAAATATGATTTTCGGGGCCCAGGAGCCATTTTTTGCGCATAAAAATAGTGTAGAATGCGCCTGAATCTATTAACTTGTTCTACTGCGGGCCATAGATTTGGTGCAATCTAGAGCAAAAGCGACACTTCTGGCTCAGATAAACCACTTTGAAAGTGCTCTGTTCCAGCAGTAATGTGCCTGGATTTGCCGTACTTAAGATAGAAATGTGTAGCTTCAAATGGTTGTAGTGCGAAAAACCGACTGAAAATCTTGCAGTAGGGACATCTCTAAAGGTCGACATGTATGAAAACTGTTTAGATCTTAGACCTTCTTTGTTGCCCATAGTAACCAGAGTTTCCCTTTCATTTCATATAGTTCTCTGAAAAAACGAAAGGGGAGCTCTGATTGGTTGGTATGGCCAACAAAGAAGGTCTAAGACCTAAACAGTTTTCATACATGTCGCCTTAAAAGTTTGGTATCGCCAGAATCAGACTAGCCTTAAAAGTAAAAAAAAAAGTAATTTATACCACACAGGGAAGTTCATAAAAATAAAACCACACAAAAAGATGGCATAACTACACTTTTTTTTTCATGTTTAACCCCACAAAGAATTTTTCTTTGCATTCCCAGTACATTAGATGTAACGGTCAACTGTAACATTAAAACAACATCTTCTCCAGCAAAAAACAAGCCCCAAACATTTATGTAGATATAAAAATGAAAAATCAATGACTCTTGGAAGGTGGGAGGGAAAAACTCCTGCTGCAGGAAGAGGTAACAGGTAGCATCCAATACAATATGTACTGCATTTACATTACATTTGTTATATTTTCCTCAATAAGTAAAATTTTTAAGTCTTTACCCTTAATGACTGCTCAGCAAAAACATATAGACTATAAGGAGAGCATTTTTAAAATGCTGCAGTCCATGGAAATAATCTAGATTTTAAAGTATCAACATAAGACTATATAACTACAAAGGGAATGAATAATTGTAAAATGGCAAATAATTTAGGTAAGGTTTTTATTTATGAGCAGATTTTTGGTAGCATTTTTTTTTATTATTATTATTTTGTATATAAGCATGCATTTAACAAAATCTAAAATATTCCTGCTTTTACACAAGTCACTGGAGCATGCACAAGAAGCAGGTGGCTCAGTGGTTAGCACTGTTGTCTTGCAGCTCTGAGGTCTTATGTTTCCATCAGCCAAAGGGCAGTATGGACAAGAAGTTTGTCTGTTCTCCCCGGGTTTCCGTGGGATTCCTCCCACACTCCAAAAACCATGCAGGTCAGCGCATTAAGTTAGATTGTGTGTGCATGATGGTAATTTCTATACAACCCTGCAGAAAATGCTTTTAACTATATAAGCAACATGTTTTCTGTAGTTCACAGCTTTGCTTGTTAGAAGGCCTGGAGGGTTAAGGACAAATAGCTGCTTCATTTTATTCTGTATCCTGCTTCCTGATCTCTGGAGCAGAAGTCTGTACTCCACGTCCTCCTGGAGACTATTTTAGTTTATTGTCATTTGTCCATCCATTAACTACTATTCATTACAGCTGCTATAAAGAGCACAGCACAAATCCTACTGCACAAGTAGCAAATGTATGCTTTATTTTATTTGTAAGAGGTTTTGAAGGCAAATCAAAGATTATTATTTCTTTATTTTAGAGCGTCATTTCTTTACTTTACAGCTAGTAGTATAATGTTGTACCGTGTTAGCCATAGCAAAGTAGTAGAAGAGTGAAGAAATCAGGCGATACCTTTTAGAGGCTAACTGAGTATATTTGATGGTGAGCTTTCGAGAGAACTAGCTCCCTTCTTCAGACATGATGTTATACAAGAAATTGAAAATTCACAGACTTTTTATACACAAAAGACCTGGACCTTCAAAGAATCTTAGAATTCTTAACAATAACAAAATGCAATATAAGCAGAAAGTCATTTACAACAGGTCAAGCAGTCAACTATCTGGAAACTTGTGAGGCGTGACAGAGGGGGTCAGTATTCCTGCGTCTTATCTAGCAGCCATCAGGTGTAATTTGTGACCATCACAGTTCACACATAGATTGACATAAAGCTGGCATGAATATTTAGCCCATTTTGCAGAGTCTGAAATTTTTGCATTCATTTAAATTCCCATTCCTTTCTCTCCCTCTGCGTCTTAAAGTGTCCCATTAAAACCATAATTTTCAGATCTTCAATACAATGGTCATCTCTGGAGAAGTGTTGTGCCACTGGAAGATCAATTCTGCTGTTATCAATAGTGAATCTATGTGAGTTCATGTGCTGGCTGAGTCTCTGCCCTGTTTCCCCCACATAGAGGCCTGTGATGGGACATTGCATACACATAATCAGATACACCACATTGCTAGACCTGCAGGAAAATGTCCCCCTAATTCTGTGCACCTGCTGTGACTGTGGGACAGGTACACTGTCAGCAGTGTGGATGTGCCTGCAGGTCTTGCATCTGTTCTGCAGGCAGGGTGAGGTGCCATTTTCAGTTGGGGCCTTCAGGGCACTCCGGACAATAATATGCCGCAGGTTTGGTGGTTGCCGAATGGAAAGGAGAGGGGGGACTGGGAATATGTCTTTGAGTCTGTTGTCCTTATGTAGCACAGGTTGAAGTTCCTTGGCAAACTTTCGTAGGATCTCCAGCTGTGGGTTGTAGGTTACAACTAGGGGCACTCGTTCTTCCTTCTGGGTCTCTTTGTATGTGAGCAGACTGTCTCTGTTGATGGCGGCCGCTTTGCTGATTTGATTGTCCGTCACTTTTGGTCTGTATCCCAATTGGAGAAATTTTGTCCTCAGATCCAGGAGGTGTTTGTCCAGGTCTGTCTTGTTGGAGCAAATACGATTGTACCGTATATCCTGGCTGTATATAATGGATTGCTTTGTGTGTTTGGGGTGGAAGCTGTCATTTTTTCTGGAGTATAATGCAGGGTTGCTGGGTTATAGCTTTAGGATGGGGTTACTGGCAGTCTGTGGGCGGAAGGAAGAGAAAGGATAGAAGGAGTAGCCCCACCTCGTTCCCTAGTTGCTGGAAGGTGCTTACCATTTTTGGCACAGAGGCAGTAGGATGAGTGGTCTTTGAGGGCAGGTAAATAGGAGCATCCAAGAAGATAATTTAACCTCTAATTTTGGTTTGGCAATTTGGGGTTTTGATGAATGTACTCAGCATGTTGGTTGATTTACTGCGAACAGGGTCTCCAGGATGGGTTGTAAATCTGTGCCACAGTAGGCCCTCTGGCTAGGTGAAATATGGCTAAGGGTGCAAGGACTTCTCTTTGGCCTATAAATCATTTCAGCGTTCATTTGCTATTATGAAATTATTACTTGTTTTGTATTTTTGTTAAAAAGGTAGTCTCTATGACTTTTCCAGTACAACAAGGTTGTTGTGTAATTTATCTGGATAATAAAAGGGAGTTTTGATGGAAAGTCTAAAAGCACAGTGCCTACTATCACCTAGTCATGCATGTCCTCATCCCTAATTTCCATTTGTCATTGAACTAGTGGGTAGAGACTAGCTGCTATGATGCCCCTTCCCCATACACACATAGCACACGCTGAGAAGCAGCATCATGGGGACATTAAAAAGCAATGCTGATCAGCCCAAGCTGTGGTTCATGAACTGGGACGAGATCTTTGAACTGTGTCTCTCCTTGCCTCTTACTTTCTCCAGCCACTCCATTTTCCACCTCTTCCCCTCTCCATTGACTTGTATAGGCAGCTGTACAGCTGAAGATGACTATAGCATTTTTTTAGAGTCATAGGGTTACGTTTGAGGATATAAGAAACCTTATTTTAGAGAAAAATGCATTTTAATCTAATTAGATATAATATAAAATGTCCAATTTATTTGTACTGTTGATCTTATTCAGATGTTGATAGCTATTTACATCTTATGTTCTCACCCACTAAGCTCTCCATAGTGTTATGGCACCCGATATCTCCTTCTTCATCTTGGTCTACCAACCTTAACATGCTCTATGTTCTGCCAGTGATCTAAGATGGAAATCTTCCATAACTGGAACCTCCTATTCTTGTCTCCATGACTTGTCTTAATCTGTCCGAGTTCACTGGGATACAATACCATTACAGTCAGTTAAATTCCCAACATCCACAGTTTTAAGCATGCCCTGGCAGGCCTATCATGTTCCATAATCTCCTTTCCCACACTCCTTGCACTGCAATGCACTTCATATCTGTACACATCGACACTGGTTAGGTGACTGGCTTGTACACCTTTATAATTCTTCATTTCTTTTGTTTAGAAGATGGCTGTACAAAATGAGGCACCTGCACCGCTTGTACCTCATGCCTATTATCTCATAGATTGTAAGATCTTGAGATCAGGGTCATCAGACCTTTTGTTTAAACCACAAATTAGTTTTTCACTAAGTAGTTTCTGAAATTTCAAGTGCTGCAGAATATGTTGGACTTTGGATTTGGACCAAAGTCAAATTCAACCCAAATCCGGGTGCTTCTGCCTGAATCGATTTTTGGTGATATTTGCCAAATATGGAACATAAACATAACCCTAACTTATTAGGTTAAAATAAGTTAACTTGCCCATTCCTCTGAACTTCTGTTTCCTTGGTGCTGTCACTCTGATGTCACTTCCGGCCCAACCCCTCATTAAGCTTACTTATGTGACTTTGGATGGGAAGTGACATCAGATGCAAGTGACACCAGGAGACCAGGAGAGTTAACTCATTCAAATTGAGCTTTAAAAAACAACAGTAACTTAAGGTTAGGGTTAGTTATGGTTATGGTCAGGATTCGGGCTAAGTTTAGGGTTGGAAGAAATTTGGAGTTGAGAAATTCAGTTGAACCAGTGTTAAAAAAAGAAAAAATGAATTTGAGCAACTAAGCTTGGACTGGCCCAAGTCTGACACTGTATGCAACACTAATGCTATGTAAATAAAGATTAACATTAACATGCAGAATGGTCTGACTTACATTTTCCATTAATGGGACTGTTTAGATAACTAGTGGAGCTTAAGAACCTGTCATGTCCGTTGTCAGCACAAATATGAGAACATGGGACCTGACGTATTGGAGACACGACTTTGTAGAAGTTACAGAACTCATTCTGCTAAATAATACTCACATGTATCCAGATCTACATTATTTGCTGTCACCCGCTAATTAACAGTCAGCTCCCTATTGGGAGAGATAATGCAGCAACACACATCTAATGACAATACAAATACTGTCTAAAAAGGAATATCAATCTGAGCAAGAAGACTCCGTTGAAAATGATTTGGCTTCTAGATGAGAAGAAAGAAAGCACTGAAGATAGAGAGGTCTACTCTCTGTGTAGTGTGATTCATTAGTCACAATTGTAGGGCCTGCGTACAATTTGTAGGTAACCCAATGACCTCAGATCACTTTGCACATACAGTAAGCGCCAACTTGGCTTTTATCTATTTTCTGTTGCTGCTTTGCCATCAGTGTTTATGACGTTACTAGCTTTTATTTTGACTTACAACTGTCCTTGAATGTGCTAATCACTATGCTGGAGATGCAAGGACTATATTTAGTACCATAAGATATTTTTATATTACACACAGTTCAGCGTTAAGGAGCAAAACATACATTGCATTCAGATGTAAATAAGTGCAGATTAAAGCACAGCAGTCATCAGAGTATGGACAAATTAAGGTTTCTGGGAGCCCTTATTACTCCTCTTGAACCCAGACCCCAACTGCATGCAAATGACCATCAAGTCTATGGAGGCAGAGAAGCTTGCAACTCTTATACCTGAAATGAGAGAGATACATAGTCACCACTTCAACCCATGAGGAACCAACGTTTTACCAAAGATCTATGGATCCCACAGGTGAGTAGTAAATATCCTACCAATGGAAACAGTAGCTGTCAGGGGCTAACCCAAAAATTCCAGGCCCCATTAAAAGAATTAGCTTTGACTCTGCAAATGGGTACTCAAGACGGCTAGATACCAAGGCGGTAGAAATCCTGGGGAAGGTGCCCTTCATCTTCCTATAATCCAGGGCTGATAAGGGGTAAAACTAGCCCTTTTAATAACCAGAAGAGAAGAACAGGCCATCAAATACAGCTCTGGAAATAATTAAGAGACCACTGCACAGTTTTCTGAAAATCAGCCTCTCTACATGTCTGACAGCCATTCTATTCCAGTGTCAGTTGAATTACAACCAAAGTACACCTCATTCTACTTAATGTGCTTCTGATTAGGTGATCACCTGAACCAAATCTTATTTAATGAAGGAAAGTATAAAAAACTCTGCTGTGGTCTTCACGGTCCTCTTACAATACCACAAGCAGGATGGCAAAACAAGTGCTAGGAATAGGCCAAAAGGAATTTGAGTGAAAAAATAACTTTTACCATGCCAAAGAAGTTGAAAAGAAAACTCTTCATGACTTAAAAGAGTAGTCTTATTGTTTCTAAAGAAATATGAACTTGTTTTCTTTGCATTATTTGAGGTCTGACAGCTCTCCTTTTTTTTATTATTATTTTGAAGATTTTTCATTTACTGCAAAGAAATACAACATTTTTTGCTTTTAATTTCGGAGACAGTTGTCAGTAGTTTATATAATAAAATAACAATGTCCATTTTTCTCAAAAATACATACCATTGAAGAGAAAAATCAGAGAAACTGAAAATTTTGCAGTGGTCTCAATTTTTTCCACAGCTGTAGGTTCTTTTTTGAATTATCAATAAATTTTGAATGATATGTGTATGGGTGTGTGTACATATGGGTACATACATGTGCACATGTATGTATTTATGTGTATATATATCTTTTCTGATGTGGTCTCACTACACAATGTGAACACGTTTTGCATAGGTACTGACACTCAGGGCGACATGTATGAACGGCTTTTTGCCTGTTTTCTGGCGTGTCCTGCGCCTCACCGGCCTGAATCCCCTGTCGACACAGGGATGCGATGTTAGGCGCCTCGCATGAAGGGGCGTGCAATGGGCGCGGTGTGGACGTTCCGGGGCGGGACGCGGCGCGCTCGAATACTCTGAGGCATGCATGATCGTGGCTCGGCAAAGTGCGGCGCATTGCAGCGCTCGCCAGCTCCGACAGGCAGACCTGGTTGATTCTGGTCTAAATACTCCGGCAGAGGTGAAGTGAAGCGAGAACGGAACATGAGAGGAAACATATAGAAGATCGCAAGAGAAATCTCGCCGCTCAGCTCCGTGCGGCATGGAGTGTGATTCCAAAAAAATTGCCTTTATTAGGTGTAAAACATTATCAGAAAAAGAGCTCAGACCTTCCCCCCAAAAAAAATCACTTTCCAAAAATCTAGACCGGCTCTACATCAGGAATTAGGATATTGGAAATTGCGGAGAAATACAGTAATTCAAATTCTGTAAGCTAGTCTCATTGGTTGGCAGAAACCAACCAATCAGAATAGGAGCGACAAGGACCCATTATAACCTATGGAGAAATATTGACCAATCAAATGCAAAGGCGGGACAGTTCAAAATACAGTAAAAATGCAGAAAAGAGCTGATTGGCTGAGCTAGCGGGTGCTTGGCTATCCCGGCCACTCAGAGCGCGAGCTACTTGTCCCATTATAGTCTATGGAGAGATCGGGGGAATGAAATCTCGGCTCTCAGCTCCGTGCGGCATGGAGTATGAATAAAAAAATCATTTTTATTAGGTGTAAAATATTATCTGAAAAAGAGCTGAAACCTTCTATAAACATAAAACAATCAAATCCCTAACAACACGTTTGTCGCCGTCACCGGCGCTACATCAGGAATTGCGATATAGAGAATTGCCGGGAAATATAGTAATTCAAATTGTTTAGGCGCTTCTCAGTCAATTATCCCTCAGCTAAGTGTTTTAATGCTGTAGTTTTTAGTTTACATTTGATTCTATGTTTTTATGATTGTGTGTGTTTTCTGTATACATTTGTGCAATGTTCACTTAAAGGGGTTTTGCCATGAAGTAAAATTGACGTGGGAAGCTTGCTAATGAAATAAACATTTTCACCATTCATTATTATTAAAAATTCTGCACCGTTTTTGTTTTAGCTGCTGCTTTAGTGATCCATTGTTTACAGCTCATCTCCAGGGGATACAACCAGGGCTGAGAGCTTCTCAGTCCTGGTCAGACATGCTCAGACATCACCTCTCCTCTCAGGTAGCTACTGAGTGTTCAAACCCCCGAGTGCTGTCATTCTACTTCTGTCCTTTGTTCTCCTTAGTAACTAGTCAAACAGTGCAAATAAATAAAAAAGAAGCCTCAATCGGTCTGTGCATTGATAAAGAGAAAAAAACACACAGGTTTGGTTCCTGCAGGGATTTGAACCTAGGACCCTTGTGCCTGGAAGCAAAAACTTTACCTCTCAGCTACTCAAATGAAATGAGATTGTGGCAAAACCCCTTTAATAAAATTGGCAAATAGATGCACAGTCGTCTGTTTTAGAACATTAGCACTAAGAGAACAGCACATATTACATAGATCTGACTATTTTCCTAGCCATCCATAGTGCGCTCTATAGAGCCCCCCATTTTGTGGGATCTAGATCCCAGTTTTTTCTGTATGCCAACATATGATGTGTCCATGAACCATAATAATCTCTGGTAGCAGCAATGCTGCTAGGTGAGCAGACCTCCATAGTATGGCATTAAATAAAGCATGCCATAGTATTTGTTTTTCATAAAAAAAAAACTCTGTGTGCCATGGAAATATGTGAGTTCATACGCATATGCCAGCAAGATTTTACTTAAGAGTATTCAGCAGGGTCTATGTAATATAATAATTATTATTATTACCATGCAGCAATTAACAATGCAGTACATACCTGGAGAACTCGAAGTGCTAACCGGAAAGGATGAGGAATGAAGAACATCATCACAAACCTAAGATGGACCTTTGAAAAAGTAAGATGAATACTATAAACCTGGTTACATGGGCTTTGTTGATCAGAGAAAAATCTTTGTAAATCATGGAAAACTGTTGCTCAGCAGGAGTATGGGTTAGTGCTGTTGCCTTGCAGCTCTGGGTCCTGGGTTCACATCCCACCAAAGACCACATCGGCAAGATGTTCTCCTTGGGTTTCCTCTGGGTTTTCCAGTTTCCCCCACACTCCAAAAACATACTATTAGTTTTCATCTGGAATTTAGACTGTGAGCTCCATTATGGACAGGGACCGATGTGATTGATGACAATCTTTGTTCTGCACTATATAAAATATAAATATACCAGACCACTTGATAGTTTTAATGTGCAATTTGTAGGTTGATCAGGAGGCAAAAGTGGGATAGAAGAAGGAGAAACTGGTGAAAAATAGGCAATGGTATAAGATAGGGCTTCCTACCCTCCCCTTATTTATTCAATCTACTGTATTAGCAGAACAATGCATCAAATAAGAAAGACTAGTGTTTTGGTTTTGGGTCAGGTTGGTTCTGTCCAACTCAAACTTTGCTAGACATCGTGGGGAAATCATACAAGCAATTGGCAGCCTGGAAGTCACTACAAAAAAAAAATTAAGGGCGACATGTCAGAATAAGTGCCAGTTCTAGGCGCATTAAATCAGTGTAAAGTGCGCCAGAAAGTCCAAACCTTTCAAAAAACTGGAGTCAGGTATACCTTACATAGAAAACTTAATGCGCCTAAAAAGGCGCATTGGACCTTAAAAGGTGAGTCGCGCCAAAAAGGGTGCATTGCGCAACTCGCGGCGCATAGCATATCATTGGTAATATATGTAATGCGCATATCGAGATGCATTGCTCGACATATGTAATGCGCCTCTATAGGCACATTGTGCACCATATTTAAGCGCATTACAAGGTGTCGTGCCTGGCATATAATGCACCTAGTTTTGGTGTACGACAGTTCATTTACATCAAGAATATGGCGTCAAAAGTGATTTTGGCGCAAAATAGACCAAAAAATTGGCGTTGGCATGTTGGGACATGTCGCCCTAAGTCTATAATTCAAACCTAGACCAGCAATGGCCATCTAATCCATTGGGCACATTAGGCAGTTACCCAAGGGCAACATGAGCATAGGGGTCCCAGATGGTGAATGTATGGCCCAGGAATCCAGAACATGTTTGTTCTTAGGATGTGTAAACAGTTAAAAACCATGGTGAACCAAGGGGTCATTGGCTCCCTGCCATGCCAATTAGCCTTGTAGGCTGCAGACTATCTATAAGACATCAGCAGAGTTTTTAATGACTAAGGGAATTGTGCTCGAAATGCATCTCTGTTACTATTGTGCACATCGGTGGTGACATTTTAATGAAATGAAATAAATATGAAGATTTTATATATGGGATGTATTTCACTTTTTGGTGCTGGATTTACAATTCCTGAAAATAACATTGGCTCTGCAGCTCGTCTGAGCAATTCCATGCACCTAATCACAGGGAGTGTCTGTCAAACAGGTAAGCAGTCTACCTTTCATTATACGTTAGGGTTTTTCAATTTAGGCAGAGTGATGATATAGGTGAGCTTGGGGGTGATTAGAGGCATGGCCTAAGGCTATCATGTATGGACATAGCTAGAGGCATGGCCTGGTGTGATGTCATGTATATGAGCAGGACCCACTGCACTGCTATGCCCTGAGGCCCATAATGCTGTTAAGGTTGGACTATATGATGAAAATAACATTGAAGAATAGGTGGAAGGACTATGAGCAACTTTCATTATATGGGTGATAAAACATTGCTGACCAAAAGCGAAGATAACTTGAAACACCTGCTCACAAAAGAACAGTCTCAGATTGGAATTGCACCTTATAATGAAGACGCCAAAGATCATGACAAGTAGTAACATGTCGAATTTCACACTTAATGGAGGAGAAATAAATGTGGTAGAGGCTTCATCCTAATTAGATCAATTAATACCAGAAGGACAGGCAGCTAGGAGATCCAACGATGAACTGCTCCTGGGAGAATAGCCATGAAGGACTTGGAGGGAATCTTCAAATTCAGAAATGTGTCCTTTCCTTTAAAGATCCAACTGGAAAGAACTATGGCATTTTCTGTAATGTCACATGGTTGCAAGGTTTGGACATTAAGGAAATGAGAAAGGAAGAAAACTGTTTCCTGTGAATTCTGGTGCTGTGGAAGAGTCCTAGGTGTGTCAAGAGCAAACAAATCTACTTATAGAGATTCAACCAGAAATTTCTTCTGAGGCCCAGATGACAAGACTATGACTCTCAGACTTTGGACACATCATGGGGAAAGAAAGATCGTTAGAGAAAGACATTACAGATGTAACAAAGTTTAACTTGACCATGATATCACAGCATTTCAGGCCACATGTATGAAACTGTTTAGGTCTAACTCACTTTTTTGCCCATAGTAACCTTTGGGCAAAAAAAGTGAGTTTTAGACCTAAACAGGTTCATACATGTGGCCCTTCATGTGATCTGTTCTTAGATCATAACAAAGGCCATTGAACAGCATTGAAAAAGTTGAGATAACTTTCTGTGCTGTATCATGGTGCGATACATGTTATTTTCTCAAAAAAGCAATGTTTGCTCTATACATGCAAAAAGGTTTTTTTTTTTTTTTTTTTAAATGAGCTTAGGTGCATGCTGGTGTGGCAGTAAAATACAAACACAATCCAATATCAGCAGCACTCTACTGGCACTAAAAAGTAGCATAAATGCCATTCTAAAAATTCCTATGTTCCCTTTGACTGCTTTTTAGTGCTAGTAGTGTGCTGCTGATATTAGATTGTGTCTGTATTTTACTGCCACACCAGTGTGCACCTATGCCCATTTTTTTTTTTTTTTTTAAAAACCTTTTGGATTTGCAGACCAAACAGTGTTTTCTAGAATGTTTGTTAGGGGAGTGTCTGCCCCCACTTTGGTTTTTGCACTCCGCCCAGCTGCACAGATTTTTAAATCAATGCAGAGTAGCTTGTAGCTGGAATCTTCGCTCCCTAAAATGTGGAAGTCTGAACAGGCACCAAGAGAGGTATCATATAGTGTAGGTTCCCACCTGTAATGAGGTCGCCTTGCCGATGGCAGGTGGGCTTATACAGTTTTGATCAAAACGCACTACACTAAGAAACCTCAAATTTTCATGTATCTAAAGTAGCAGAATTGCTTTTCTAAAAATTCATATTTACCTTCTGACTATTTTTTAGTGTTAGTAGAGTGCTGCTGATATTGGATTAAGTTTATTTTCTCTACATCTGAATGTTTGGCAAGTTCAACAAATAAGAAGAAGAAATTAAATTAACACTAAGAAACAGATATGGATGTCAAATTCTTTGTAGCCAGTGTAACAACTCAACAGTTTAGGAGGTGGATCGACTGGGCCACACAAGAGTTTTAGCATAAACCATGCCAAGGAGCAGAGTCTAAGGAGACCACCAGTCTACACCAGGAGGCTTGGACTCCGCTGCAGTTAACTCCTAGGTCACTACCCCCTATGGGGTCACCAGCGGCAGCTGACATGCAGATGAGGCGTGTTTGTTTTTGTGACGGCTGGGTAGTGGATCCGCCGGACCACCGCAAGCGATGGTAGCTAAGCCACGCCAGGGAACGGAATCTAAGTAGCCCCCGGTTTTCACCAGAGCCCGCCGCAAAGTGGGATGGACTTGCTGCGGCGTGAGGCTACCAGGTTGTCCCCCCTGACATGACTTGCTTGCGGTGGCGGCCGAGGTGCAGCGTGGTACAGAATCGGAGTCCGAGACTCGTAGTCGTAGGCAGGCAGAAGGTCAGGGCAGGCGGCAATGGTTCGTGGACATGGACAGGCAGAAGGTCAGGGCAGGCGGCAGAGGTTCGGAGTTGGGAAACGTAGCGAGAGGTCTGGTCCACGGTAAAGCAGGAATACACTTTAGGAACGCTTTCTCTATGGCTCGGGGCAACGTAGATCCAGCAGGGAAGTGACGTGGGTGCAACACTTATATGGGAACAGCGCTGGCAATTACCCAATTACTGGCGCACTGTCCCTTTAAATTCACAAGGACGAGCGCGCGCGCGCGCCAGGGGGGCGCGCATGCGCATTCCGGCCGGCAGGGGACGAGGACCGGACGGGAGCGAGGCCAGGTGAGTGGATGGGACGGGTGGCGCCGCGGCCGGCCGTGCGGCCCGCGGCGCCCCCCGTCCCCGCCGGGACCCGTTCCCCCCCCCCCCCCCCAGGGAACGCTGGTGCGACCGCGGTCCGGGTCGATTCAGGATGTTGGATTCAGGCTCCCAGGATCTCTCCTCGGGTCCGAAGCCCCTCCAATCGTCGAGGGAGAAGCGTCTCCCTCTGGCCGTCTTCATAGCCAAAATGTCCTTTACCTCGAAGATGTCAGTGGGTTCGGCTACTGGGGAAGGCGTCACTTTCTTCCGAGAGAACCGGTTCAGAACCAGGGGCTTAAGGAGGGATACATGAATGCGTTGTGGATCCGGAGAGATGGAGGCAAACAAAGCTTGTATGTCACAGGGTTCAACTGCCGAAGAACCTTGAAGGGTCCGAGGAAGCGAGGGCCCAATTTGAGACTAGGGACTTTCAGGCGCACATATCTTGAAGAGAGCCAAACGTCTCCTGCCAGATGGCCTTGATATCTCGAACCTGCGGGCACATCCGAGTCAGGAGGTAGAGGGGGGGGGGGGGGGTGCGGGTGGCGGCCATAGACTACAAAGAACGGGGAGTTGCCGGCAGCTTCCGAGTCCCGATGGTTATACGCAAATTCAGCCCACGGGAGCAGCTCGGTCCAGTTGTCCTGACATCCGGACACAAAGTGGCGCAGGTATTCTCCCAGAATCTGGTTCACTCTCTCCACCTGCCCATTGGACTGAGGGTGGTATGCCGATGAAAAGTCCAACTTGACTTGCAGACGGGAGCATAAAGCATGCCAGAATCGGGAAACAAATTGAACACCGCGGTCGGAGACAATGTGAGAGGGTAGTCCATGAAGCCGGAAGATATGCCGGAAGAAAAGATTAGCCAATTGTGGGGCAGACGGCAGGCCAGGGAGAGGCACAAAGTGGGACATTTTTGAGAACCGTCCGTCACGACCCAGTTGACTGATTTCCCAGAGGAGACTGGTAGGTCTGTGACGAAGTCCATTGCTATGTGCGTCCAAGGGATCTCCGGCACCGGCAGCGGGTGCAAGAGACCTGCGGGCCTGTGGCGTGGGACCTTGTTCCGAGCACAAGTGACACAGGCGAGGGTGAAGTCCTTGACATCCTGTGCTAGAGTCGGCCACCAGTAGTGCCGCGAGATCAAAGCATAAGACTTCCGAGCTCCGGGATGGCCAGCCACAAAGGAGCTATGCCCCCACTCCAGAATCTTCCTCCTGAGTGCCAGCGGCACGTAAGTCTTGCCCGTAGGAATGTTTTGGAGACCTGCGGGAGCCACATGAACCAACCGTTCGGGGGAAATGATGTGTTGTGACACGGGTTCTTCACCGACCACGTTGAGGCACGAGAGAGGGCATCAGCCTTGACGTTTTTCTCAGCAGGCCGGAAATGTATACGAAAATCAAACCGAGAAAAAAAAAGAGACCACCGGGCTTGGCGAGGGTTAAGACGTTGGGCCGTCTGAAGATACAACAAATTTTTGTGGTCAGTAAAGATGTCGATTGGGTGACGAGCCCCCTCCAGCAGATGTCGCCACTCCTCTAGGGCTAACTTGATGGCCAAGAGTTCCCGGTCCCCAATGGCATAGTTCCGCTCAGTCGGCGAAAAGGTCTTAGAGAAGAACCCACATGTGCGAATCTTGCCTTTGGAACTTCTCTATGTGAGGACCGCCCCTGCCCCCACGGAAGAGGCATCCACCTCCAAAGAGAACAGACTCTCGGAATCAGGCCAGACCAAGACAGGAGCAGTGGAGAAGGCCGTCTTTAGATCCACAAACGCCTTCTCAGCCTCCGGAGGCCAACATCTCAGGTTTGCATTTTTCCTAGTAAGGGCCACGATAGGAGCCACCAAGGTGGAGAAGTGGGAAATAAATTGACGGTAATAATTTGCGAAGCCCAGGAAGCGCTGTATCGCCCGAAGACCGACAGGACGGGGCCATTGTAGCACCGCAGAGAGTTTTGCCGGGTCCATCTTTAGGCCTTCAGCCGAGACTATGTAGCTGAGGAAAGGTATGCTGGTCCGATGGAATAAACATTTCTCCAGCTTGGCGTACAGTCGGTTGCTGCGCAGACGTTGCAGAACCTGGCGTTCTTGGGCCCGGTGAGTCTGAAGATTAGGGGAGAAAATCAGGATGTCATCTAGGTACACTATGTCGCAGGTGTACAAGAGATCCCGGAAGACATCGTTGACGAGTTCATGGAACACCGCTGGAGCGTTACAGAGCCCAAAGGGCATCACGAGGTACTCAAAATGTCCAACTCGGGTATTGAACGCCGTCTTCCACTCGTCCCCCTCCCAAATTCTGACGAGGTTATAGGCTCCTCACAAATCCAACTTGGAGAACACTTTAGCCCCCGTGAGACGGTCAAACAGCTCTGAGATCAGTGGGAGAGGGTAGCGGTTCTTTATGGTGATCTTATTTAGACCCCTGTAGTCTATACACGGACGGAGGGAACCATCCTTCTTCTGCACGAAGAAAAACTCCGGCTGGGGAGGAGGACTTACGAATGAATCCTTTCTGCAGGTTCTCCCGAATGTAGGCCGGCATGGCCTGAGTCTCTGGCACGGACAGCGGGTAGACCCTCCCCCGGGGTGGACTGGTTCCTGGGAGGAGGTCAATAGGACAGTCGTAATACCGATGTGGTGGCAGCGAATCGGCCTCTTTCTCGGAGAATACATCCCCAAAGTCCTGGTACTCGGCCGGCAGGCCTGGCAACGGCTTGATAAGCGGAGGCGGAGAAGTGGTAGGCACCGGGCGTGGTACCTCCAAGCAATGGTTCTGGCATTCCGGTCCCCAACGCAGGACTTCGCCTGTCTTCCAATCGAGCGTAGGGGCGTGACGTTGCAGCCAGGGAAGCCCCAAGAGGATCGCCGAGGAAGCACAGGACAGAACGTGGAACCCGATCTTCTCCTTATGTAGCGCCCCCACACGGAGTGTCACCGGCCGGGTTACGTACTGGATGGGGTCACTGAGGAGCTCCCCACTGACCGAAGAAATAAGCAGAGGCTTCTCCAGCCGGACAACAGGTATGTGGTACCGGGTTACCAATGAGGCAAGGATGAAGTTCCAGGAAAGCAGAACTCCGGAACGACGGACCAGCATCAGTGGTCACCTCCACTGGCATCATCAGACGTGGAGAGGGGGAAACTGCACCTAGGACCGCCTCTCCTACGGCTCCTAGGTGTGAGCGTTTCCCGGACGCTGGGGACGTAGCGGACAGCTTCTGCGGAAATGGTCCGGGCTGGCGCAGTAGAGACATAGCTTCTCGGTTCAGCTCCTGCTCCGATAACTGGGCCTGGTCCACTTGCATGGGTTCCACCTCAGAGGCTTGAGGGGACAGCAATGGAGGATGCTGGAAAACCGGGGCCAGGTGAAACCGCCGACGGGGGCATGCAGAGTCTCTTTCCTGCCGCAGCTCTTCCTGCTCTCTGCGAAACTTATATCAATCCGAGTTGCTAGCAGGATTAGGTCACTCAGGGAGGACGGGAGGTCTCTTGCTGCCAAAGCGTCCTTTACCCGGCTGGACAGGCCCTTTTTGAAAGTGACACAGAGGGCGGCATCATTCCACGTGAGCTCCGAAGCCAGGGTATGGAGCTGTACCGCATAGTCACCCACCGAGGATTCGCCCTGAAGAAGGCTCAAGAGGGCGGTCTCAGCAGAGGAAGCACGCGCCGGCTCCTCGAAGACGGCGCGGAATTCCTGGAGAAAGGTCTGTAGATCCGCAGTCACAGGATCATTCCTGTCCCAGAGGGGAGTCGCCCAAGCCAGGGCCTTCCCGGATAGTAGGCTCACCACGAAGGCCACTTTAGACCTCTCCGAGGGAAACTGATCCGCCATCAGTTCTATGTGCATCGAGCACTGGGTAATGAAACCCCGGCAGAGCTTGGGATCCCCGGCAAAGCTGATGGGTAAGGGGAGCCGAAGCTTGGGTCCCACGGTAGCCAATGGAACGGCTGACGTAGACGGAGTCACCGACGGGGCCACAGGTGGAGACTGTTGCTGGGATGCGAGGAGCTGACGCATCATGGCGGAGAGCTGGCCCAACTGCTGTGCCTGTTGTGCGATTTGCTGCGACTGCTGGGCAACCAACGTCGAAAGATCCACGATGCTTGGCAGGGGCACCTTGGTGGGATCCATGTCTGGCGTATTTGTTTTTGTGATAGCTGGGTAGTGGATCCGCCGGACCACCGCAAGCGATGGTAGCTAAGCCACGCCAGGGAACGGAATCTAAGTAGCCCCCAGTTTTCACCAGAGCCCGCCGCAAAGCGGGATGGACTTGCTGCGGCATGAGGCTACCAGGTCGTCCCCCCTGACGTGACTTGCTTGCGGTGGCGGCCGAGGTGCAGTGTGGTACAGAATCGTAGTCCGAGAATCGAGTCGTGGCAGGAAGAAGGTCAGGGCAGGCGGCAATGGTTCGTGGTCGTGGACAGGCAGACGGTCAGGGCAGGCGGCAGAGGTTCGGAGTCGGGAAATGTAGCGAGAGGTCTGGTACACGGTAAAGCAGGAATACACTTTAAGAAACGCTTTCTCTATGGCTCGGGGCAACGCAGATCCAGCAGGAATGACTGGGTGAACACTTATATAGGAACAGCGTCCCGGCAATTACAAATACCGGCACTGTCCTTTAATATCACAGGACACGCGCGCGCTGGGCGCAGCCATTCCGCGGCAGGACGAGGCCGGAAGGACGAGGCACGTGAATATGGGACGGGTGCGCAGCGTGGGTACCCTTCTATGGGGAACCTGGTGCGACCGCGGTCCGGGCCACAGACCGCGGCGCAACCCGTTACAGTTTTTTTCTTGTTGACGCGTTAGTTTTTCCCTCCTCGCCTTCCCAGAGCCATAACTTTTTTATTTTTCCACCTAAATAGACATATGAGGGCTTTTATTTTGCGGGACAAGATGTATTCTAATGGTGTTATTCACTGTACAATAGAATAGACCGGGAAACCGCAAAAAAATTCCAAGTGGGACAAATTGTGAAAAAAACGTATTCTCGCCATGTTTGCGGGTGTTTTGCTTTTACGGTGTTCAATATTCTGTAAATATAATGCATTATCTGTATTCTACAGGTTGATATGCATCTGACAATACCAAACATATAAGGTTTCCGTTACGTTTTGGTACCATAAAAAAATTCCAAACATTTCCTATTTTTGAAATTTGCGCCACAGTGCCATTTTGTGCGACCAATAACTTTTTTGTACTAACACCTACGGACGTCAGTGAGGTGAATTTTTTGCGGGCTGAAGTGTACTTTTAATTGCTAGCAGTTTGGAATGCATGCAACTTTTTGATCACTTTTATTATTTTA
>JAODAL010050465.1:0-27392 GCA_025379985.1 Phyllomedusa bahiana
AGCGGGGGAAACAAATTAAAAAAATATATCCTCCCCTCCTTGTCCCCCACGGGGCTGCCGCCTAAACATCCCACGGACTGGGGAAAGGGTTTTTCTTTTAATACCAAAGGGAGGGCATATGGGTATCCCCCAAATGAATTTTCCCAGCCCAATCAAACCCCCTTTAAAACCCCCTTTTTCCCTTCCCTTTGGATGAAGTAAAGGGATTTCATCGCTACCTTTGAAGCCCCATGAAACTACTTTTTTACAAACCTCCTTGAATTTCATATCATTGTAACGGCTAAATTTATGAAAGCAGAGCGAAAAACCCAATCACTACTATGACCTGCCACAACCTAAAAAAGGAAAGGGGGGAAAAGCCGGAACTGATGAAAAAGCCTGACGGGAAAACTGAGACCCCCTGAAGCTGAAGAACCACCCCCCACACCCTAAACCCGGGAATTGAAATCCTGAAGCTGATTTTCCCACCCAAAACCTAGCGGGAACCTGGGATTCTGAAGCTGAAGTATCACCCACAGCCATAGCAGTAAGGGGGGAACCCCTAAATTTTGGGAACTGCCCCAGTTTTAAACCAAAAAGTTGAGTCTTGTTGTGAAGAGCGGGCTCTGTGAAACATGGTGAGAACATACCTTTAATATGTATTGACTGGACAACTCCTTTAATTCCTACACCATACTAGGTCCCTGAATTAAATAGCATCCCAGGCCCCAGAACTGACCCCTGACATCATCCAGGCTCCAGACCAGGCTCTAAAGGGAAATTTTAAAAACCCCATGGTTTTTCATACCCAGACCTAAACAAATCCTAAACCTAAACCCCGGGACCCCCCAAATTTTAAATTTCCCTTGAAGTCGCAGCCATTGGGGCTTTCCCCAGACACAACCGGGTTTTTCCATGGGTTTCCATTTTTTTGGGATTTATTTGAAATTAAAGATCCCAAAAATTTCCCGGCCTCCAGGGCCCCATCCCTCACGTGAAATTCCACACCCCAAATTCAAAAAGCCCCCATTTTTTATCTCTTTATCATTTTATTTTTAATTCAATGTTAAGTTATAGTATAAAATATTAAATTTACCCTAAATCATGTTTATTGCTGGGAAAATACATCTTTTGGGACTTTTTTCTTTAATAAAAACTGTTCTCATTAAAATGTAATCTATAATTCCACATACAGCACTGGGCAAAATTGTAGGCATTTGTGAAGAAAAGCGAAAATAAAAAATTCTACAAATAGAAGTGATTTTCCACAATGACAAAATGAAAAATAAAGAAAAATACTCAAACAAGATAATTTTATACAGAAAAACCAAAAAAATATCATTTTTTTTGGTGTACCCCCCCCCCTTTTTTTCTAGGTACATGCAGACAGTTAGGAAGAAACTTGGCCAGGAGGGTGCTCCAAACATCTTGGAGAATTAAGCCCAGATCTTCTGTGGTTGGAGCTGCTCAACCCTTTCTCTTCGATTTTCCAACAGCGGAAAAAAGGGAAAAAGGGAAATGCCCAGTGGGAATCATTAGGGGAAAAACAGGGGGAATAACAGTAATAAATTCAATAGGAGCCCCTCTATAGGCCCCCAATATAACAGAATAAAACAAGATAGCCCTCATGCAAGAGATGAAGCAACTAATCGGGAATAAGGTTTTTTTTATGACATTAACTACATAACAAAAATTGGGAATCTGAAACCTGAGCTCTCCCCCAAAGGGAAAAAATTTTATTAGTTATAGACAAAAACCTCCCTTCCCCAAAAGGGGCAGGAAAAAGACAGAGGGAAAAGGGCCCCTTTTAACTTAACATTTACTAATAGACTTTAATAACAAAGGGTTTAGGTTTTAGGGGCACATAGGGAAAAAGGACCATAATATAAAAAACTCCAATTTTTCATGCAATAGAGCTTTTTGTCATGGGGCCACAAAAACACTGAAATTTTAGGAAGCAATTTTTACCCTGCTTAAGAGGGCCCCAAACCGTAAGACGGGACAAAAGGGTTTAAAAAGGGAGAACAAATAATAAAAAGAGATCTTTAAAAACACTTAACACCCACTTTGAGAGGCCATACCTTTGGTAATAAAAAAAATTTGAAACAAAAAAACCCAATGTGGACAACAGGATTAAAAGAGGCAATAAAAAACAAAAAGAAAGCGGTTAGCTACTAAAAACAGGAGGGGAGTGAAAAGGGGCCAAGAAGCATAGGGGAAAAAAAAAAAGGTTAAAATAAAGAAAAGGAAAAGCTGGAAAAGGAAAGACATTGCTAAGAAAGTAAAACTAACCCCAAAATATTTTTTAACTATATAAATAGTAAAAAAATTAAAAAAGAAAATTTTAAAAAGTACTGAGGGGGATACTGTGGGGGGGAAGAAACAAAACAAACCTTTAAACTATTTCTTCTCCACTGATTTACAAGGGGATATCTTTCCCGTTTTGAGGGCAAGGGAGAGGGAAACTCCAACTTAAATGTTTTCTTGTCTACCCCCGAAGAAGTCAGCTCCACCTTTGGGAAACTTTAAAAAAACAAATCTTTAGCCCAACGGTATACACGAGATTGGGGAATCGATTCTAACGAAATGACTTCGTTAGAATTTTAGGAAAACTTGATTTTTCACGAAGCCAAATTTGGTGATTTCGGGAAGGAACATGTTTTTTATTGCAAAATGGCCGCAAGCACATGATGTTTTCATGGGGGAGAGAAAATCGGGGGGGATGAAAAGGGGACCTTTAATGACATGTTTTTGACATCAAGCCAATCAAGACCCGGGGGGCTTCTGTGACGTCCAGCCCCAAAAATACGGGGCCCAAGGGGTCGCCCCCTCACACGCTCTCGGGCGTGCCCCGGCCCTAAGCGGCCTTTCGCAGCAGCAGAGTTTTAAAACCCAAAAGGGAAATTTTGGGTTTTTAAAAGCATTTGGGGGGGGGGGGGGGGGGGAAGGGGGTGGGCACTGCTTTTATAAAACGCTCCACCTTTCCCTTATAATTTTGGGTTCAGTTTTTTGGGGGGAATTTTAATTCAATTTCCCGGGGGGGCTTTTCTGCCCCATATACATTTTAAAAATTTATCTGGGATTTTTGGATCCGCATTTTTAAAAACCGAGGGGTTTAAATTTTAACCCGTTTGGGGCTTTTTTTAAATTTAGTAAAAAAAACAGTGTTTTTTAAAACGACACATAAAAATTTAATTTTTCCCGCCCATTTCTGGAGCCAATTTATATCCAAGGGTTACCCAAGCCTGTTAGGGTTCATTTGGGAGTAAAAAACAGGATTTTAAATTACATATACAGATACTTCTTTAAAAACAGGTCTTTCTTTTTTTAACAACAGTATGTCAGACAGAGAGGGGCAGGCTTTTCACATGCGAGTGGCAGGGCACAAACATTCCTGGAGCAGGCACAGGTCGCAGCACAAAAAGGGGACTCGGGATAGGGGTCCTGGGTGAGGCCAAAAACTCCCGGGTGCATCTAGGGGCCGTGTTTACGACCAACCCAAGGGTTTTGATTTTTTTTACTAGGTCTTAAACCTCATCCCAGATCACATCTACAACCCCAGCCAAGAGTCGGTGGGAAACGTCAGACCAACCCCTTAGTTGGGCATGGCCCCGGGGAGCGGGCGGCCCTCACCTGCCCCACAACCCGCCTCTGTCCCACCCGGGTTACTTCAGCCAGAATCTACTATGGTCGGGCTCACCCACTATAAGCGAGGATGAAAAATTTTTTGAGGAGGGCAGTCAGCACTATTTGGGCAGCAAAAAATGGGGCCAAATACCCCTGCTTCTGGGGTAGGCGGCAAATATGGATTGGAGATACAGGGAGGCATGTTTGGGGTCAGCCTCTGCATCCCAAAACCGTTGGGGAGGCAGCAGTGAAGATCCAACAAAAAACGATGATGATGAAGCCATCGCACTGGGACCGGGGTGAAGCAAGGGCTTCACATCGTCGGGAAAGAGGGCCACTTGCACGCAGGCAGCAGCGCAGCCAGCAAGTTGTTAGTGTGACCTTGATCAGCAGGGTATAGCAGTGCAAGGTCGTGAGACAAACGGCCAGGGGGGAAAGAGACCCCTTCGCGGGCCCAAGAAAGTAGCACATGGGGGCTCACCGGGGCGCGAGGTATGTCACTCATGCGGAGCATTGGCGACAAAAAACCCCCTACTCGGGGGGTGGCTTTTTTGCTAAACACCGGAGGGGCCAACAAGCATATGTAGAACTGTGGGAGAAATGAAGCGGGGCCCGGGACTAACGTTGGCAAACCCCTGCCCTGCAAACACAGAGCTCACCATCCGGTGGCCCAGAGAAACGTGGCTCAGATGTGGGGGTCCCTTTTGCCGCCGCGAAGCACAGCGCCCGTGGCACACATGCCATTGCAGCCTCAAGGGTCCACCCCTCTGCAGAAGGGGCTGTTTCTCTTTGAATCACTCCCGGCCAATGCCCTGCTCCTCCACTCATGGGGCCAGCATCTTTTAGCAAGGCGATTCAAAGAGACAACTAAACGTCCAAACCCTCCTAAGGGCAGCACGCCCCGGGTCCGTCCCAAATTGTTGGGACTGCAGTCCCTCCCTTTTCCCAAAAGGGGGACTCTGCACCATTCAAAGAACAAGGCTTTTCCAGCCAGATGGAGATTTCCAAGCCGTAATTTTTTTTTTCCCAAAAAGGAGTACCAACTTCATAAATATGCAGAACAGAAGGTGGGTCAGTCCTTGAGCTTATCGGTTTGTTCCAAGGTGCACGGCAGCATGGACATCTGGAGCTGTAACTACGGTCAGGGCCAATACATGTCCTTTACGGCCCACTGGGTGAATGTGCTTCCTGCCCACCACACCAACAATTTGGGACAGAGACGCTGCTTTCTCCTCCACATTGTCAAACTGCTGCTCCTGCGCCAATGTCCGCCTCCTCCTCCTCCACCACCACCACCATCTCAGCCTCCACAAGTGCTGCTCCATCACACCACATGTGTAGGGCACAGCGGTGTCACGCAGTTCTACACCTGGCTTGCCTCGGAATAACGTCATTCCACTGCTTCATGTCCTGGAACAGATGCTGAAAAATCTGTCTGGGCAGGGGACTGGAGACGTGGCGACTACATCTCGTGGCCACAGAGTCCGGTGGGACTGAACTGGAGGAGGAGGACATTGGAGCACAAGCATTGTCTGGTGAAATGAGTGGTTTTTCTACCCAGGTGACAAGAGAGGAGGAGCAGGAGCAGCTGGAGGAGGTAGATGGAGAGGAGGAAGACGAGGCAGATTACCCCCAAGCACTGTGGCAGTATACAGTGGAGCTGGAGGCAGAGAGTCCCTCAGAGTCACTTGTGCACAGTGCCCCCAGCATGCTGATTTGCCTTGCTAGTGACAGCCGAATAGTCACCATCCGGCTGAGGGATGACTTCTGTCTCTCCACCCTCTTTTTCCAGCTGCTGAGAGGTAGGACAAACTCAAATACTATAGAGAAATCCTCCGTAGTCAGTTGGCCGCTGCCTATGTGCGGCATCGTCCCTCCTCTGACAGGTCTGACCACGGGGTTCCTTAGTGCTCACGTACCACTACCACGGCTGCTGTAGGAAGGTGGGAGCAGTACCAGCTCCATCAGGAGCAACCTTAGTCTGGAGTTACTGATGAGCAGCTTCCTTTACCCGCCTAATGAGGAGAGTACTCAGCAGAAGCAGCAGGACCTGGAGCAGACCCTAAACCAGCAGGTGGTGGCCTACTTGGACAAAACTCTGCCACCCCAGATAGAAGATCCGCTGGACTACTGGGCAGCCAAGTTGGATGCGTGGCCGCAACTTGCAGAGTTTGCAGTGGACAAGCTGTCCTGCCCGGCCAGTAGTGTGGCATCAGAGCGGGTGTTCAGTGCAGCAGGGGCCATTGTTACCCCAAGGAGAACCCGCTTGTCCACGGGAAATGTGGAACGACTGACCTTTGTCAAGGTGAATGAGGTGTGGATCAGCCAGGATTACCACACACCAATGCCTTAGGCGTCAGACTACATCAGCCATGACGCCTCACCCAAACTTTGAGAAATGAGTCTGGATTCAAACTACCTGCCTCAGCCACTATTCTGATGCTGCCACCCGCCTGATCCAACACATCTGCTGACCATTTCTCCATCTGCCACCAACCATCTTTACCAGTGACTGGTATTGCCACCCACCTCCACACTCTGTCATTGTGCCACTCTATGACCTCATGCTGCTGCTGTTGATGATGTCATATCCACACTGTGTCATTGTGCCACTTTGTGGGCTCCTGACAGGGGCGTAACTAGAGAAGCCTGGGCCCCATAGCGAACTTTTGATGGCACCCACCCGGGGAGTAGCTAGGGGGGACTAGGCAGGTTTTGGGCCCCCGGCGGTAGCTTAGGGGTTCCCCATGTAGATAGAATGGGGGCCCCCTGTAGCTTAGGCCACCCCTGTATGTAGAATAGGGCCCTCTGTAGATTATAGCCCCCGTAGATTAGGGCCCCCTTGTAAGGGAGAATAGTCCCCCCTAAGATTAGGGCCCCCTTGTAGGCAGAATAGTCCCCCCCCATAGATTAGGGCCCCCCTGTAGGCAGAATAGTCCCCCCTGTAGATTAGGGCCCCCTTGTAGGCAGAATAGTCCCACCCTAGATTAGGGCCCCCTTGTAGGCAGAATAGTCCCCCCCCCCCCGAGATTAGGACCCCCCTATAGGCAAATAGTTCCCTCCATCATTAGAGCCCTCTGTAGGGATAGTTTCCCCCTTAGTTATTATGGCCCCCTGTAGGCATAGTTCCCCCTCCCTTTAGGGCCCCCTGTAGGCATAGTTCCCCCCCCTCTAGTTATTAGGGCCCCTGTAGGTATAGTTCCCCCCTCTAGTTATTAGGCCCCCTGTAGGCATAGTTCCCCCTAGTTATTAGGGCCCCCCTGTAGGCATAGTTCCCCCTAGTATTTGGGCCCCCTGTAAACATAGTCCCCCCCCACAGTTAATAGGGCCCCCTGTAGGCATAGTCCCCCCCCCCCCAGTTAATAGGGCCCCCTGTAGGTATAGCTCCCCCCCCACAGTTAATAGGGCCCCCCTGTAGGCGTAGCTCCCCCCCACAGTTAGTAGGGCCCCCTGTAGGCGTATTTTTCCCCCCACATTTTAAAAGGGCCAACTGTAGGCGTATCCCCCCCCACAGTTAATAGGGCCCCCTGTAGGTGTGTCCCCCCCCTGTAATAGTGCCCCCTGTAGGCCCTAGTTCCCCCCAGTAATAGTGCCCCCTGTAGGTATAGGTCCCCCCCCACTAATAGTGCCCCCTTTAGGTATAGCTCCCCCCCTGTAATAGGGCCCCCTGTAGGTATAACTCCCCCCCCATAATAGGGCCCCCTGTAGGTATAGCCCACCCCCAGTAATAGGGCCCCCTGTAGTATAGCTCCCCCCCCAGTAATAGGGCCCCCTTAGGTATAGCTTCCCCCCCATAATAGGGCCCCCTATAGGTATAAACTCCCCCCCAGTAATAGGGCCCCCTGTAGGTATAGCTTTTCCCCCCCCCAGTAATAGGGCCCCCTTGTTGGTATAGACCCCCCCGGATATAGGGCCCCCCTTGTAGGTAGAGACCCCCCCCGTAATAGGGCCCCCTTGTAGGTAGAGACCCCCCCAGTTAAAAAGGGCCCCTTGTAGGGATACTCCCCCCCCAGTAAATGGGCCCCCTTGTAGGTATAGCTCCCCCCCAGTAAAAGGGCCCCCTGTAGGTATAGCTTCACCCCCCAGTAATAGGGCCCCCCTGTAGGTATTAAGCTTCTCCCCCAGTAATAGGGCCCCTTGTAGGTAGAGACCCCCCCAGTAATAGGGCCCCCCCTTGTAGGTATAGCTCCCCCCCAGTAATTTGGGCCCCCTGTAGGCATACTCCCCCCCCCAGTAATAGGGCCCCCTTGTAGGTAGAGACCCCCCCAGTAATAGGGCCCCCTTGTAGGTATAGCTCCCCTCCCCCAGTAATAGGGCCCCCTGTAGGTAGAGACCCCCCCCCAGTAATAGGGCCCCCTGTAGGTAGAGACCCCCCCCCCCCCCCCCCCCCCGTAGCTTTTACTTACCTGGCGCGTCCCCGGCGTCTCCCGTCTGCTGCTTTAGGGGGTTTTGGGGCTGAGAACAGGAAGCGGCAGGAGGCGCGGTGACGCCACTTTCGCCGCGCCGCCTGCCAGCTAGGTACAGCAGGGGCAGGGAGCGCACAGCTTCCCTCTCCTCCGTACATCTTTAATTTTTAAAGCACGTCGCACGGACTTGCATACAATTAAGAGCGCCTCTGTGAAGTAAGGGGGCGGAGCCTGCCGGCAGCGGCAGGCCCCCCCCCCTGGCTTCACAGATCGGCCCCGCAGCTCTGCACCGCCGCAGTGAAAATGTTTATGTTCACTGCCCGGGGGGCCCAGGGGCGCCATCACCGGGGTAGCAGAGGTGAATAGCAGCTGCCGCGGTCGGGCCCCCCAAGCCGCTGGGCCCCCCTAGCATCTGCTACCCCTGCTACCCCGGTAGTTTAGCCCCTGGCTCCTGATGTTGCTGCCACCTCCAGAATTTGTCATTGTGCCACTCTGTGGCCTACTCATACCGCTGACAAGTGTCCGCTGTCTCACTGGAACACCCTGTAGTTTCCTAATGTTGTTTCCACCCTCCACCATTCAATAACGTTGCCACTATGTTTGGTTTTCCCCTTTTCACCTGTCAGAAGGAATGGGAAGGATCAGGATTGTGTAGCCAAAAGCGGGAGTGGATAAAGAACACAGAAGACATGCAAATATCCCATTTACTGGTCATCTCTATTTTGGATCAACTCCTGTTTGTTTTTGGCTTTAGCAATACTGATGGATTATTGACCAACATGATCAGAGACGTCAACGTCAACTGCCGACACCCTCTCCACTCATTCAGGGGCCTCTACATGTATCAGCGTTTAACAGAACAGGTTCTGTCATATTCTGTGACGGTGTAAAGCGCTGGCCTCATGGAGTGACCCCTGCTGTGAAGTCACCTTACTGTGCTGAGACCTGTGTCGGCTCCAGGAACCTACTTCTGTGTTCTTTGACTTTATCGTAGGATCTTAGCCCTCAGCTTGTTTTTTTCCAGCTGTCGCTGCCATGACTTTATCAGGCTACATTCCCGCTTGAGTTTCTTGGTCAGTTTTGCCCTCTTAAGGGCCCAGGGAATTTTATAGTGAAGCGATTCTAAGAGCGGCAGCAGTCATCTGCGTGTCATACTAAAACACAACATTGTATGAAGACCAAACCAAGCTCCCTCTGCATATGTAAGCATGGCACAACGTTCTACAGCACCCTGCAGGCTCTGTGCAGCCTGGAAATAGCTGTTTTGTAATGTGATTCGTCGCAAATTTATTCGGGTCAAAACTAATTTTGTCAGAAAATTCTGCAAACTCGGCGAATCAAATTTTTGAGAAATTCACCCATCTTTAGTATACACCCGCGTGTCCTAAGAGATTTAAAGGGGTTTTGCCACCATGTAATGTTGACATGGGGACCTCAAAAATGGGTATTTAATCACTTTTCTAAATATATGTGATTAAAATAAGTGAAAGAGCTGAGAGCTACAGCATTTCTCAATCCCCCTTAGTTACCTCAATGCTTTCCCTAGTCACGACTCAGGAGCTGACAGGCAGCGCTTGCGTGAAACACTTCTTATCTGATGACAGGCAAAATGAATGAGCTTTTAAGGCACCGGGTAGACAGTGCAGTCTGAGGCTGTCTTGCTGTATTGAGAATCCACTGTTGTACTGTTTATTATTTCACTAAAGTTCAGAGACGCTCCCTTGGATTCCTCACTCCTCACTTGCCCCCACCCTCTCAGCCCTGCAGCTTCATGACTCAACATGATTTGTATATATCCTGCTCTCGTGCTGACAGGAGCTAGGTAAGTGCCGTCTTGGCAAATCCCCTTTAAGTAATGTCATAGATAGGCCCCTATTCTTTTCTTTTTTTAACTGTATTTTTATTAATGATTTTTGTTTGAATAAAGACAATTACAGAAAGAAAAAAGCTTGTAATACAACAGACACCAAAATCCAAGTATTAAAGTTAAGACTAAGCCAAAGGATAGGCTTCAACATCAGTATGATGAGGCCTAAAGTAGTACATTTGGACAGAACCAAATGACCCGGCGTAAAGAGGCAAAAAACAGACAAGACAGACTGAGGTGGGGACAAGACTAGACACAAAGGGGGGGGGGAGAGGAAACAGGGGGGGGGGGGGACCCTGTACTCAGCAGGGGTAGACTCTTTATGATCGTGATCGCTCCCAGTAAGAAAGCCAGGGCTCCCATATGGCGTCGTGGGCCTCAGGCTTGTCATGCAAGAGGGACATGAGCCGCTCTACACGTTGCACTTCGCAAATCCGCGTGTACAGATCGTGTAGAGACGGGGGTGCGGCTGTTTCCAGAAGGCGGAGATTAGACGTTTGGCGGTTGTGAGGATATGGAGGGATAGCTGGTAGGCCTGTTTAGAAAGACCTGGCAGTGGAATATTCAAAAGAAAGACCGAAGGGTCCGCCGTAACCACCTGATTAAAGACTCCCGATAGGACCCCACTGACCTGTGCCAAAAATAGTTGAATGTTCGGGCAATCCCAGAAAATATGAGTTAGGGAGCCCGGGATGGCACCACACCTCCAACAGGCACTTGAGGCGGCTGGATTAAATTTATGAAGCAATTCTGGGGTGTGGTACCAATGTGTCAGGATCTTGTATTGATTCTCCTTGTAGGTAGTGCAAGCTGAGGAGGTAGCTGCTCTGCGCCATATAATCTGCCATGTATGGTATGGAAGCTTCTGTCCCAAGAAATTCTCCCATTTGTGCATGTATGGGTGATACGGTTCTGAGTCTGGGAGAGAGTCATTGAGAATGGCATAAATGCTAGAGATGAGCCCTTTAGACGATATCCCCAACTTGCACAACCTCACAAAAGGGGGGGGGCTGGAGAGTGATGTGCCCCCTGTTAGATTCTGCATAAGATGCTTTATTTGGAGGTAGGAGAATTGTGCTCTAGGTGGGAGCTCATAGTCATTGCTTAGCTCTGCGAATGGTACAAGTTCCCTGGTGCGGAAATGGGCTATGTCAGCAAAACGGAATAAGTTGTTCTGCTGCCATGGGGCCACCAAGGAGGCTGAAGTGTTGGCCGGCAGGAAAGAAGTGTAGAGAAAAGAGGACATTGGGGAGGCCTTGCAAGCCAAAGGGAATCTGACCCGGCAGTGGCTCCAGAGTGATCTAGTAAAGGCCATTGGCCCTAACAGGGGACCAGAGTACGTGACCTCCCTAGCATGCCACAGGAACATGTTGGGATGGAAGGGGGCCATCCAAAACTTCTCAATCTCCATCCATTTGGTGTATGCAGACAGTGTGGACCACGCTGGGATAACCCGCAGGCCGGACGCCCAGTAATATTTCAGGATGTTCGGGGCAGCCAGCCCCCCTCTATTTTTACTCGCCATCAGAACTTCCCTAGCGAGACGGTGGCGGCCGTGTGCCCATATGAATTTAAAGATTGCTGCTTGCAGGGATTTCAGGATTTTTAGCGGAATTGGCACAGGTAGGGTCTCAAAAAGGTAAACTAATTTGGGCAGGATTGTCATTTTAACTGAGGCTATACGTCCTAAAAGGGATAAGGTCATTGAGTGCCTTGATGGTAAAGTCATGCACACAGCAATTAACATCTCTGGGCAGGGGTGAGGACCCTTTAGGGCGGAGGGCTCTGTGGGCCCTATCCAGCTTGATCGGGTGAGAGGGGGGTTCGCCCAGAACATTATTGAAGATGGAGACCAAGGTTGATGGAATGTTGTCATCGGTGACAGTTTCTGATGTTGTTCCGGCGCCCCCTGTTATCCAGGTCTTCGACGTGACGACCCAAATCACGCACTACTGATGCTTGGGCGACAAGAGTGGGGTGGAGGGCAGACAGATATTTGCGAGCCGTTGCGTGGCCCTCGTCCAGGGCATCCACTCTGTCGGTAAGATGTGTAATGTCTTGTCGCAGCGACGAGATCTCCTGTCTGCAGGCCTCTTTCACCTCAGAAATCAGGGTTTGGAAGTCTGCTTTCCAGATGTTCGGCAATAGTTGAAGGCAATCATACCACTGCTGGGCATTTGGCGGAGGCGGAGGGGGCCGAGCGCAGGGGTCATGAGAGAGTTCAGGAGCATCTCGGCGAAGAGTGTGGGGGGGCACCCCCGAGGAGTGTGCTGAGAATAGGCCGACAGAGTCCTCCTGGGACACATCCCACAGCTGCGGGGGTGAAGGCGACGGGTCATCCATGTGGCCTCCTCTTGCCTGGTGCTTGCTAGGGGCACAAAGCACAGTTGGGTTCACCCGCGAGGGCCCAGGGGAGTTGCAATGTCAGACGGGACTCACAGGGGGGTGACCCTGCACTACCCCAGCTGCTGAGGGGACCAGGGCCTCAGGCTTGGCAGGCTGAGGAATGACCTCCCAAACGTTAGGAGGGGCAGAGAGATCCGCTTGTGGCCGGTGGAAAGTCCTGGCTTGCTAGTGGCTTCAGCAGCCTTGGAGCTATTCACAGTGCCGGCAGGTGTAATGGCGGCGGCCACGTGGTGCAGCGGGACGGGAGCCGGGAGTGCAGGGTGTTCAGGCGGCTTACCCGGTCCGTTGGAGCAGTGAGGAGCAGGAGGGCTCGTGGGAGCTGAAGCCGCCGTCGCGCGGAGATCTCCTGAAGCAGGCCCCGGTGTTGGTGCTTTCTCCGGCGGTTGCAAGTTGCGGCGGGAGGAAGATGGCGCCGGCTGCGCAGTGTGGCCGCGTCTCACAGCTCCCCTGGTTATGAAGCGGTCCAGCCCGGTACCCAGCGCGGGAGGCACAGGTTTGGCAGCAGGGGTTCTTTTGGGCGTCTGGGCTCTATTCCTCCCCATCTAGGGTCAGCATCCGGCGGATATATGGCTGAAACGGATGGCCTGGAAGCAGAGCTCACTCAGTATGCGGCCATTCACTGAGCTCTCCAGGCCACGCCCCCAGGCCCTATTCTTAATATTCATGGACTGTATAATAACGGGGTATGTCCCAAAGGATTGGCGCAGAGCAAATGTGGTGCCAATATTCAAAAAGGGGTCAAAAAATGATCCAGGAAACTACAGGCCGGTAAGTTTAACATCTGTTGTGGATAAAAGATTTGAAGGTTTTCTCAGAGATGCTATTCTGGAGTATCTCACTGAAAATAAATGTATAACGCCGTTCCAGCATGGGTTTATGAAGGATCGGTCCTGTCAGACTAATCTCATCAGCTTCTATGAGGAGGTTAGTTCCAGACTGGATCGAGGTGAGGCACTGGATGTCATATATTTGGATTTTTCTAAAGCATTTCATACGGTGCCACATAAAAGGTTGGTAAGTAAAATGAGAATGCTTGGACTGGAGGAAAATGTGTGCAAGTGGGTAAGCAACTGGCTCAGAGATAGAAAACAAAGGGTGGTAATTAACGGTACATACTCAGACTGGATCCCTGTTACTAGTGGGGTTCCACAGGGTTCAGTATTGGGCCCTTTCCTCTTTAATATTTTCATTAATGACCTTACACATGGATTGCACAGTAGGATATTGATCTTTGCAGACAATACTAAGCTCTGTAAAGTAGTCAACACAATAAAGGATAATGTGTTATTACAAAGGGATCTCGATAAGTTGGAGGCCTGGGCAGGGAAATGGCAGATGAGGTTTAACACTGATAAATGCAAGGTTATGCACATGGGGAAGAGAAATCCATTACATGACTACATGTTAAATGGAAAAACACTGGGTAAAAGTGACATGGAGAAGGACTTGGGAATCCTGGTGGACAGTAAACTTAATTGTAGCAGCCAGTGTCAGGCAGCAGCAGCCACGATAAATAGGATCATGGGGTGCATTAAAAGGGGCATAGATGCACATGATGGGAACATTATTCTCCCACTATACAAGTCACTGGTTAGACCACACAGGGGATATTGTGTACAGTTTTGGGCACCAGTGCACAGGAAAGACATTGTAGAGCTGAACAGGTACAAAGGCGGGCAACAAAAATAATAAAAGGACTGGGTGGACTACAGTACACAGAAAGATTAGCAAGATTAGGGTTATTTAGTTTAGAGAAAAGACGGCTTCGGGGGGACATAATAAATGTTTAAATATTAAGGGCCAATATAGAGATCTCGCTCAAGATTTATTTATACCCAGGACTGTATCTAGAACAAAGGGGCATCCTTTACGTCTGAGGAAAGAAAGTTTCTACATAAACATAGAAAGGGATTCTTTACTGTAAGAGCAGTGAGACTATGGAATTCTCTGCCAGAGGGACTTGTCATGGTGAATTCACTAACAAAGTTCAAGAAGGGCTTGGATGCATTTCTGGAGCGTGATAATATAACAAGTTATAGTGACCAGGATTCTGGAGAAGAGTCGCTGATCCAGGGATTTATTCCGATTGTCAGATTGGTGTCGGGAAGGAATTTTTCCCTAACATGAGGACAATTGGCTCCTACCTCATGGGGGTTTTTGCCTTCCTCTGGATCAACACTTTAGCAACACTTTAGCAAAATGGGTTGAAGTGGATGGACTTATGTCTTTTTTTCGGCCTTACAAACTATGTAAGGCCCCGATCTCCAGCCCCGCTTACCTGCGCCTCGTCCCGCGATCTGCGCCGATCACCAGCCCCGCTTACCTGCAGCCGCGCCGATCACCAGCTCTGATCTCCAGCCCCACTTACCTGCAGCCGCGCCGATCCACCTGCACACGCGCGGGTCCCGCGATCCAGCCGCCGCTCACCTGAGCCCCGTCCCGCGATCCAGCCGCCGCTCACCTGAGCCCCGTCCCGCGATCCAGCCGCCGATCCACCTGCAGTCGCTCACTGTGCTTTTCGCATCCGCTTTCAGGATGCAAAGCGCAGCTGTTACGTACCAGGAGTGTGGAGCACTTTTGGACAAGTGCCAAAAGCGGACTCCATTATCTCCTATGGGCTTTCACTTGCGTAAACCGCAATAAGAATTGACAAGTCAATTCTTAAAGCGGATGCGAAAATCGCAGCGCAGAAGAGCCCTCAAAAGAGCATCGGCGATCTCCCGTGGGAATAGCGATGCGTTTTTGCCATTCAACTCAATGTTAATCACACTGACAATTGTTAGATCCGTTTTGTGGATCCGTAAAACGGATCACAAAAACGTCGTGTGAACAAGCCCTAATGTGACCACAGACAGACTAGATCCCGAGATAATTTGTCTCTGGGGGCTACATTATCACTTCCAGGGCTCCGGCAAGGCAAACTATCGTTACCCAAAATATAATGTGACCCCAGACAGACTAGATGATGAGATTACTATGGAAATGTACAGGCAGCAGTCGGAACATCCCTCCATTCCTCCTTTTTGATGTCCTTCTCCTTCTTCTAGCCATTGGGTGACAGATGATAATCACAGTTCTCCACACGCCTGCTGGTGATCACAGGGCTAATAACCAGCTATCAATGTCACACACTTACAATATGGCGGATGTTTCTGGGGTATTTAATATAGACCCAGACTTGACTCCAAAATAAAATACATAACTATACATAGAAGTCTATACAAACGTAGCACCCAAAGTGGACCCCAAAATAACACAAACCCCAGAGCAGACCCTGGTTGTGTTTACTTCTGGCTCCCCTAATATTTCTGCGCTTTCCTGTTCTTCTCACACTTCTGTCGTTCCTCTTACAGTAAATGTCTCTCTAGAATCTCATTAACACTTTACAGAAACTCAGGTTCCTCTTTCTAGAAATCTCGCTGCAGACCCAGATGGCACGTTCCTGCTGCACCAGCAGAACACACGACTTCTGCTTCATCTATTCCTCTTTTCTTCTCAGTTATAATAACAGTTCCTCTGATATCAGATCATTTATAGTAAGAATATTAATCAGATATACAAGTGGTCAAAAGTATGTGAACCCCTCACTGGTATGTTCTAACTTGAGGTCTCATTGCTTTACCAAGGAACCTTAAAGGGGTTGTCCATCAATCACATTTATTATCTATGCAGAGGATAATTGTAAAGTGTATGATCAGTGGGGGGTCTGACTGTCAGGACCCCCAAGATCACTGTGATCACTGTCTGATTTGGAATACTCCTCATGTATGAATACTTCCACCCAACTATCTCCAGCAGTATCTATACATTGAGAGGGTTTTACTGCTCCTCCATCCAAAGTATTGTGGCTCCAGTTCTTGTGATCACTTGGGTCCCGGTGGTCAGCCCTCCAGTCACACATTTATCACCCATCCTGTGTATAGATGTTACATTTCTTTGGTGGATCAACCCTTTCAGAAAAAGAAGAATGTATTTGTGGTGTGTGCAGTTTAAGAACATTGTAGCTTTTTATACTTGTTATTATTCATCTCTTTATAGGTCAAATCCCCCCAAAAAATGTTTTGGATGTTGAATTCTTTAAGTCACTTGTATAGTGTAGTTGAGGCCCACCAGTGGAGGTGATTATTGAGACCCACCAGTGGAGGGGATTGTTGAGGCCCACCAATGGAGGTGATTGTTGAGGCCCACCAGTGGAGCTGATTGTTGAGGCCCACCAGTGGAGGTGATTGTTGAGGCCCACCAATGGAGGTGATTGTTGAAACCCAGCAGTGGAGGGGATTGTTGAGGCCCACCAGTGGAGCTGATTGTTGAAACCCAGCAGTGGAGGGGATTGTTGAGGCCCACCAGTGGAGGTGATTGTTGAGGCCCACCAATGGAGGTGATTGTTTAGGCCCACCAACGGAGGTGATTGTTGAGGCCCACCAACGGAGGTGATTGTTGAGGCCCACCAGTGGAGCTGATTGTTGATGCCCACCATTGGAGAGGATTGTTGAGGCCCACCAGTGGAGGGGATTGTTGAGGCCCACCAGTGGAGGGGATTGTTGAAGCCCACCAGTGGAGGGGATTTTTGAGGCCCACCAGTGGAGGGGATTGTTGAGGCCCACCAGTGGAGGTGATTGTTGAGGCCCACCAGTGGAGCTGATTGTTGAAGCCCACCAGTGGAGGGGATTGTTGAGGCCCTCCAGTGGAGGGGATTGTTGAGGCCCACCAGTGGAGGGGATTGTTGGGGCCCACCAGTGGAGGGGATTGTTGGGGCCCACCAGTGGAGGTAATTATTGAGGCCCACCAGTGGAGGGGATTGTTGAGGCCCACCAGTGGAGGGGATTGTTGAGGCCCACCAGTGGAGGGGATTGTTGAGGCCCACCAGTGGAGGTGATTATTGAGGCCCACCAGTAGAGGTGATTGTTGAGGCCCACCAGTAGAGGTGATTTTTGGGGCCCACCAGTGCAGTTGATTCTTGTGGACCACTGGTGGAGGTGATTCTTGGGGCGCACCAGTGGAGTTGATTCTTGGGGCCCACCCTATAGATACTGAACATGACTGCACATACAACACATGACTCATATACTCTGCCTTTTTATTTGCCTTAGTCACTGAATAGCAGCCCTAGACCTGCGAAGCCTAGGGGCCTACCAGGAATCCCCCCTTCATCCCTCTAGGTCAGTCTAAGTCTGATCAGAAAGGAAGGGTGACCAGTAACACCTTACATAGATACCAGCCTGTAATAATGGGCTATAAACCAATGCTCTACACTTGAAGGAGAAGATTCTAGTGACAGGATCATCATAACATAACATTAAAATCATATGCCCTAACTTTTAAAGATTGCAAAAAGGGAAACATTTAGCCACACCTCTAACATCACCCAAGTACATGACATCACACCAGGTCATGCCTCTAACCACACCCAAATACATGACATCAAACCAGGTCATGTATCCAACCACATCCAAGAACACGGGAATTTACCCAGCTTCTTCCAGCAGACTAGCATCAACAAAACACCAACTTTTCTAGGGTCTACAATGATGTATTTATCACTGTACTGTTACTGACCAAACCAAGACCAATATTATCAATGATACTGCTAAACAAAGATCAGATAATATTGCCACAGCATAACCATATATCGCCACCACATAGTGACTGAATACTACTGCCACACCATGACCAAATATCATCACCACATAGTTGGTCATGGTGTTGTGATATTATTCACTCACTATCACTCACCACATAGTGACTGAATAATATCACCACATTTCATCACTGAATAGTGACTGAATACCACCACATCATAAGCACATCATCACCACATAGTAACTGAATAATGCCTCTATACCATGACCTCATATCACCTCCACGTAGTGACTGAATAATAACACCACAACATGACCACATATCACCACCACATAGTGACTGAATAATACCACAACACCATGAACACATATCACTACCCCATAGTGACTGAATAATGCCTCCATACCATGACCACAAAATCACCACCAAAATAATGATGAATAATACCTCAACACCATGACCACATATCACCACCACATAATAACTGAATAATACCACCCCACCATGACCACATATCCCCACATCATAGTGACTGAAAAATACCATCACATATTGACTACATATCACAATCACTAAGTGACAGCATACCCCCACACCATGACCACATATCACCATCACATAGTGACTGAATAATACCAACATACCATTACCACATATCACCACAACATAATGAGTGAAAAATACCACCAAAACATGACTACATACTACCACCACATAGTGACTGAATAATACCAACATGCTATTACTACATATCACAACCACATAGTGTCTGAATAATAACTCAACACCATGACCAAATATCACCACCACATAGTGATTGAGTAATACCACCCCACAATGACCACATTTTACCATCACATATTGACTAAATAATACTATGACACCATAACCACATACTATATGGTAGTGATAGGTGGTCATGGTGTTGAGGTACTATTCAGTCACTATGTGATGGTGATACAGTGACTGAATAATACCACCACACCATGACTACATATTATTCAGTCACTATGTGGTGAGGATATCTTCACATCATGACCACTAGAAATGGGTGAGTGGATTCTAGTGAAGTGGAATTGGTTTAGAATTTCAGGAAAAAAATTAGATCTGCACGAAGGAGAAGTTCATGGTGATTCGCGGGAACGAATCGTCTTTTTTTTCTAAAATGGCCGCGAGCACATATCGTGACATGGGACTGAGAACTATGGGAGGAAGAAAGGACCACCCTCAATGTCATGTGCAGACATGAAGCCAATCAGCAGTCAGCGGGCTTCTGTGACGTCACAGTCCTATAAATATGGGCGCCATGTTAAATTCTGACACTTGTCAGTGTGTCCCTGTCACAAGCATCTGGCTGCTGCAGCACTATATTGTACTCTGTGCAAAACAAACCAGTTTTTTGAGCTACTGGGGTGAAAGACCTTCACAAGTGTGTGTCACATACACACCTGTTCATGAACCAGCATTTTTTATTTTGTTTGTTTTAGTTTGTGGGGTATTCTCCATAAAATCCAGGGTGCGTGTGTTTCTTCCCCATATATGCCTGAATTCCATCTGGTTCATTCTGTAGGGTATTTTATACCAAGGGTCAATTTATCCCTTGTTTGTGGGGGAATTTAAGTCAAATACAGGGTGTGTTTATTTCAGTCCCATACACGCCTGAAATCCATCAACTTCAGACCGGTGGGGGTATTTTAATCTGTGGCCAAGACTCAATTGATCCACTTTTTGTGAAGAATTCTGTGTCAAATCCAGTTTTTGTGTATTTCAGCCCTACATACATCTCTAATCCAGTATCCTGGGATATTGCTATTTGTGGCAAACAGTTATTTTTTTTCTTTTATTGTGGTGATTCTGTTAAATGCTGATACAGGTAGAGCCCCCTCAAAAGAGTGTAGAGGGTGTCATCAGTAATTTTGCATTGACATCACTAATTATTTTGTCCTTCCTTTGTTCCTTTAGTGTCCGCTTTCAATTGGTCAATAATCCATCATTGCTAAAGCCAAAAAGAAACAGGAGTTGATCCCAAAAATAATAAGTAAATGGAATATTTGCATGTGTTCTGTGTTTTGTATCCACTCCTGCTTTTGGCTACCTACTCATCTGACAATCCTGATCCAAACAAGGACTATATCATACTAGCGTTTTTTGGCGTACACTGCGCCTCCCAGCCCGAATCCCGCTGTCGGACGCGGGGATTCAGTGTTAGGCGCAGTGTTCGCCACTTTCAGCTGCGCCCCGCATGAAGTGGCGTGCAATGGGCGCAGTGTGGGCGCGGGGTAGGCGTTCCGGGGCGGGACGCGGCGCTCTCGAAAACCCCGAGGCATGTACGATGGCGAGTCGGCAAAGCGAGGCGCAGTGCAGCGCTCGCCAGCTCCGACAGGCAGACCAGGTTTTTTTTTGTCTAAATCCTCCGACAGAGGCGAAGTGAAGCAGGATCCGAACATGCGAGGAAACATAGAAGATCGCGACAGAAATCTCGGCGCTCCGCTCCGTGCAGCAGGAGTATGATTCCGAAAAAATCGCCCTTATAAAGGCGGAAAACAGTGTCAGAAAAGAGCTGAACCTCAAAAATAAAAAATACATTACAAAAATCACTTTCCAAAAATCTAGAACGGCGCAATATCAAGAATTCAGAAATTGGAAATTGCCGGGAAATACATTAATTCAAATTCTGAAACCTATTCTCATTGGTCGGCATAAACCGGCCAATCAGAATAGGAGCGACAGTGAACCAATAAAACCTATGGGGAAGGATTGACCAATCAGAATCCACGGCGGGATAATTCAAAATACAGTAAAAAGACAGAAAAGAGCTGATTGGCCGAGCTAGCGGGGGCTTGGCTAGCTCGGCCAATCAGAATAGGAGCGACAAAGACCCATTCTAGTCTATGGAGAAGTTTAGACCAATCAGAATCCACGGCGGGATAATTCAAATACAGTAAAAAGACAGAAAAGAGCTGATTGGCTGAGCTAGAGCGGGGCTTGGCTATCCCAGCCAATCAGAGCGCGGAGCTACTTCTCCCATTATAGTCTATGGAGAGATGGGCGCACTGAAATCTCGGCACTCAGCGCCGTGCGGCATGAAGTATTAATAAAAAAATTTTTTTTTAAAAATTAAAAAATTACGAAAAAGAGCCGAACCTTCTTTAAAAATAAAGCAGTTAAAAACCCGAACAACGCGTTTGTCGCCGAGACCGGGCTACATAGGGAATTCAATAGAAGAATTGCCGGGAAATACAGTAATTCAATTGTTTAAGCATTCTATTGGTCGGCAGAAGCCACCCCAATCAAAAATAGGAGCGACAAAGACCCATTATACCCTAGGGAAAGTTTGGCCAATCAGAATGGGAGCGACAGGGGCCCCATTCTAACCTATGAAAGGGGTATTAACCAATCAGAATAGGACACAAAGCCCCCATTTATCCTATGGAGAATTTTGGACCAATCAAAATCAAAGGCGGGAGCGTTCAAAATAAAAAAAAAGACAGAAAAGACCCTGATTGGCTGACTAGGGGGTGCTTGGCTATCCCACCAATCAGGGCAAGCACTTTTTCCATTATAGTCTATGGAAATGGGCGCACTAAAATCTCGGCTTCACGCCGTGCGGCATAAAGTATTAATCAAAAAAATTATTTTTATTAAATGTAAAACATTATCAGATAAAGAGCAGAACCCTTCTTTACAAATAAAGCAGTTAAAATCCCGAACAACGCGTTTGTCGCCGAGACCGGCGCTACATAGGGAATTGCAATAGAGAGAATTGCCGGGAAATACAGTAATTCAAATTGTTTAAGCTATTCTCATTGGTCGGCATAAACCAGCCAATCAGAATAGGAGCGACAATGTCCCATTATAACCTATGGAGGAGAATTGACCAATCAGAATAGGAGCGACAATGTCCCATTATATCCTATGGAGAAAAACTGACCAATCATATTTAAAGGCGGGACAGTTCAAAATACAGTAAAAATGCAGAAACGAGCTGATTGGTTGAAGCGGCGGGGGCTCATCCAGCTTAGCCAATCAGAGCGCGAGCTACTTTCTCAGAGTTCTATGGGGAAAAGAAATTCTGAGCGCGCTCTGTGATTGGCTAAGTTAAAAGAGGCGCCGTTATTTGGACCAATGGGAGAGCGAGCGACGCTCCTATGGGTTTTCTAATGCAATCTGAAATAAAACTGTACACGGCCGAAATCAAATTATAAGACTACAGAAGTGGTCCTGCGGCGCCGAATCCTAGGCGCAGCGCCGCACTGCGCCTCGGACCCCCACTGCGCCTAAAACATTGGCGAGGCGCGGCGGACTTTACATGCTATGTATGAGCGCGCCCCGGCCCCGACATAAATCAGGCGCAGATTCCGCCGGAAAACTGGCGGAAAGGTGCGCCCCGACCCGGAGGGATTCCTACATGTGGCCCATAATCTGTTGTGTCTGTCCTTTTCATTCCTTCTGACAGATTAAACGAAGGGGAAAACCAAACATAGTGGCAACGTCATAGAGTGGTGGAGGGTGGAAACAGCATTAGGAAACCACAGGGTGGTCGACTGAGAGAGTGGTCAGTTAGCAGCAGCATGAGTAGGCCACAGAGTGGCAAATGACAGATTGTGGAGGTGGCAGCAGCATGATTAGGCCACAGATTGGCACAATTACATAGTGTGGAGGTGGCGGCAGCAATAGCAGCAGCATCAGGCTGGAGAGTGGCACAATGTCATCATTTTGAGGTGGCGGCAGCTAGGTGACATAATGAGGAGTGGGGTGGCAACAGCAGCATCAAGCCATGGTGACATAGCCTGGAGGTGACAGCATCAGCATGAGGAGACCTGAGTGGTGAGGTGGCAGTAGCATCTGATGACTGCATAATGACCCAGTGAAGAGTGGGGAGGTGGGTGGCAATACCAGTCCCTGGTTAAGATGGTGGGTGGTAGAAGGAGCAGCTGGCAGCAGATGTGTGGCATCCAGAATCAGGTGGATGGCAGCATCAGAATAGTAGCTGATGCAGGTAGCCAGAAGAATCCAGGGTCCAGGGTCTGCTCCAGATGCTGCTGCTGGTGGGTACCTAAATCACTAGGGGGGTGAAGAAAGCTGCTCATCAACAACTCCAGACTCAGGTTGCTGCAGATGGAGCTGGTACTGCTCTTACAACCCCAACCTCCCACCGCAGCCGTGGCAGTGGTACGTGAGCGCTGAGGAACCCCCTGGTCAGACCTGCGGGAGAATGGACCACTACATAGGAGATACGTTTCTCCCAGGCCACTGCATGGTAATGCTGCAAATGTTGATGCAGGGTTGTGGTGCCAATGTTAGGCCTCTGGCCACGCTTCACTTTCTGCCCACAGATTCTACATATAGCCATGTTCACCTCCTCCGGTGTCTTGGCAGAAAACTGACACACCGCTGAGTAAGTGATTTTACCACCAATGCTCCGCACTGGCTGACTGTTACCGCTGCTGCCTCGGTGAGCCCCTGCGTTGCTACGTTCTGGGACCTGCAAAGTGGGTGGTCTAAATCGTGGCCGTTTGGCTCACGACCTCGCACTGCTGCCACCCTGCTGACTCCTGGCCACACTACCGACTGCCTGACGCGCAAGCTGCTGCTCTCTTCTCCCGATGATGATGATGATGATGAAGCCCTTGCTTCTAGGGCCGGGATGATGGGTAGTCGAAGGTAAGCGACTGCTTAGGGCGCCACATCATCCCAGGAAGAAAAGGGGGCACAAAGAGGCATGGAGTGGGCTGAATTTTCCATTTGGGGGGCATTTAATGCCTTGTTTAACTAGGGCACCAGAATCACTTGTCCCAGTCTCGCCTGCTTCACCCGGCTCCCAAGTACAATCGGCTACATCGATTAGTGTTTGCCTGTCACCGCCGTCCTCCTCAATGGTCTCGCTGTACAGAGCCTGACCGCTCAAAACATAACCACCCATTGCAACTCTCCTCATCACTATTTGCCACTTCTGCAAGAAGCAGCGGATGTCTTCCCCACCTCTTGTTCCCATGTCATCAAATAGTTCGTCCCCACTGTATAGTGGGCAGACCGCACAGCACATAGAAGTTCTCTGGCTGTGGGAAGCGAATGGGACAGAGGTGGGTTGAGGGCAGGTGAGGGCCCCTGACCTGCTCCCGGGCAATGCCAACTAAAGGTTGTGTCTTACGGATGCAACGACTCTTTGCCGGGGTTCTCTAGGTCATCCACTTTCTCCCAGATGACACCTGTCAACCATTCGAGAACCGTTGGCTTGGTGGTCAACACACGGCCACTAGATGACACCGGAAGCTCTGGCCTCGCGGAATGACCCCTGCTGTGACATCCCCTTACTGTGCTGGGGACCTGTGCCTGCTCATGGGAATCTACTATTTCGTTCTTTGATGCTATAGTAGGATCTTGGCCCTCAGTTCGGTTCTTTCCAGCTGGCGCTGATGTTACCTTGTCAGTCTGTGTTCCCACTTCAGTTTTTTGGTCAGTTTTGTCCCAGTAACTGCCCAGAGTAGTGAAGTGTGAGGAGATTCTAATAGCTGCGGCTGTCATGTGCGTGTCATACTAAAACACAGCATTGTATGAAGACCAAACCAAGCTTCCTTGATATTAGACATTTCACAACATTCACAGTACCCTGCAGGCTCCCCCCCTCCCCAAACCCGGGGAAAAAAGCTGTTTTTTTAACCCTGGGTTTGGGTGCCAAAAAAAATCGGGTCGAAAAAGATTTTTTTTTCGGAAAAAAATTTGGCCGAAAACTAGCGAACCGAATTTTTTTTGGAAAAATTTTCCCATCTCTAATAACCACAAAAACACCAACAAAATTGGGATTTTGTAATAAAAACCCAAAAACATGACCACATATCACCATTTGTGTTGGGGAAAAGGGGAATTGCGTTGGCCCATCGGATCGATCGATAGCAATAGGCCCGGGGCTATCGAAAGGTTTTTTGTGATAGGTGAACCCCCAAACCCATTTTTTGAGCCCCAAAAGGAAAACCCTTTAAAAAATCTATGGGAGGCAACAACACCTTCCCTTTTTACCCCAAACAAGGCGGAGAAGCTGAAAATTAACATCCACAACAGTCCCAAAAGGATACGTTCTACATCTTTGGCAACCCCACTTTGGTTATAAAATCCCACAGAAAAAAAGTTCACAGACCATTCACTACCCTGTCTTGTACCCACAGTCTGAACCCTTTTAAACCCGCAACCCCCACAAATTTAAAAAATGCCCGAAGGCAGTAAAAATGAACCATCATCTTAAATTGAACGGGAAAATTGGGAAAAACCCTGTCCTAGGCCCCAAACATGGAACCCCAAACCCCCGCAAAGAACCACCACATTTTTAAAAAATGCCCGGAAAAAGGAGTCTTTAAACCACCCTTTTAATTTTTTAACAATGGGGAAATTCTATTAAACCCGTTTCCCGGGCCCAAAAAAATTTAGCAAAGACCCCAAACCCGCATGAACCCCACATTTAAAAAAATGCCGGGAAAAAAAGGGGGTTTTTTCAACCACCATTTTTTGTTGAACTGGACATTTACTAACCCTGGGGCCTGGGGGCCCAAACATTACCCCCGGGCCGGAAATTTCCCTGGGTTGCGTGAACCCCCGGCCCGGCGTCCCCCATCTTTTTAACAAAGCAAGTTAAAAATGCCCTGATGACCGCCCCCCAAAGAAAACTGTCGTGCTGAAAGCAGAGTGCGGAAGCGGAAGTGTGAGAAATCCAGCCTTCCCCCTGTAAACAGTCAATAACCCCGGGTAGCGCTTGCCCCCCCCCGTTTGAAATGGGGGACCAATTTGGGGCCTTTACTTGGAAATTTCGGGGGGTTTTAACCGCTCCTGGTTAAAAACCCGGTGCCCTTTATCTTCGGCATTCTTTTTCTCATTTTACCCCCAAAAGTGCTGGGAGGAAATGGGCTTTTGTACTTTTTTCTCTGTCCCGTGCCCCATACTCCAAAGTCCCCTGAAAAACCTTTCCTCTGGGCAAGTTTTCCCTTTTTTACCCCCACTTGAAAAAATTTTTAGGAAAGGGAAATTTTTTTAAAAGCTAAATTTTTTTACTGGCAAGTTTTTTATACTATAATTCTAGAAAACCAAAATTTTTAAAAAAGTATGGAATCCCCCTAGTCTTTTTTTCCCCTTTTTTTTTTATTGTATTAAAAGGGTTGTCTCAAAAACGGGAAAATTTAAAAGCTAGTTAAAGATCTTTTTCAAAAACAAGTCATTTTGGGGGAATATGTTCCTTAAATGTCCTACCTATTCCGTTTTTTGACAGCACCATCACCTTTTAGCCACTCTTGCAATCGGGAAACAAATTCCCTTTTTAGAAACAACTTTTTTAGAATAGGAAAACCCGATAATTGCGCTTCACGCAAAAACCCCAAAAATTCCAAGCAGACCCTGAGCCACTTTTGGACAAGTAAAAAACAAATGTCCTTTAGAAACAAAATTTTTTAGAAAAGGACCTTAGTATAGCTCATGCACAGCAAAAAACCCCCAAAAAATTTAAAGCATGACCCCTTAGCCACTTTTGGGGGAAAAAATTGTGAAAAAAAATGTCTGTTTTAAAACAAAAATTTTTTTGAATAGCCCTCTATAAAGCTCATGTCACAGCAAAAAGCCCCAAAAATTTTAAAGCATGACCCTTGATGCCACTTTGGACAATTTGTAAGAACAAAAAGTCTTTAAAACAACTTTTTTAGAAAAGGAACCCTTTTGTATTGCTGCATGTCACAGAAAAATGCCCCCAAAAAAATTTAAAAAAGACCCATGAGCCACTTTTTACAATTGGAAGAACAAATGTCATTAAAAAACAAAATTTTTTTTGAATAGGGACCTGTATATTTGAGCATTTCAAAGCAAAAAGCCCCCAAAAATTCAAAGCAACCCTTGACCCTTTGGGCAAAATTTTAAGAACAATGTCGTTAAAACAAAAAATTTTTTTTAAAATAGGACCTGTATATTGCTCATTTTTAAAGCAGCAGACCCCAAAAAATTATAAAAAAAGCTCTCACCCTGTTAAAAATTTGGAGGGGAAAACCACTTTAAAGCCACATTTCTTTCCCAAAGGTCAATTATTGCTGTACTCACAGCTACATGACCCCAAAAAAAAATAAAAATGACTTCTCCCCGCCACATTAAAAAAAATTTTGAGGGAAAATGCCACTTAAAAAGGGCCAATTTCTGTTTCCAAAAAGGACCATAATTATAGCTTATCCACAGCAACATACCCCAAAACTATTGACAATGCGAAAACTTTTTAAAAAAAGTGGAAAAAGGGAAAACGGTGTTGTCATGAAACCCTTTCTGTCTTTTTCAGTCTCCCCACAGCAAAACCACAAAAAGAACTGTTTGGGAAAAGAGAATAAAAATTGCAGTAAGAAAGATCATTTTAAAAAAAATTTTTCAAGGGCCCTTTCTGTTTGAAAAGGGGAAAGTGAATAGACCGGTAACTAAAAGGTGACCTCCAATTTGGGGGGACAAAATCATCAAGATCCATGCCTGATTCATCTTGATTAAAGTCCCCAAAAGATCCCTTATCTTCGGTG
>JAODAL010050466.1:0-27391 GCA_025379985.1 Phyllomedusa bahiana
ATCCTTTTTTCCCCCAAGCTGCCTCACTTTTTCGGGGTCAGTCACTGTAATACTTATTATCCTGACTACCTGATTACTCCTTATTATTCCAAGCGCGTCACTATTCTGGGGTGCGTCACTGTAACATTACTTTCCTGTACTGATCCTGATTACTTTCTTATTATCCTCCAAACTGCACTCACATTCTGCGGGTGCAGTCACGGACAAAACATTACTTTTCCTGTACGTCCTGGTTACATCCTGTATTATCCCCCAACTGCCTCACATTTTTTGGGGGTGGGTTACTATACATACTTTACTTATCCGTACCCCCCGGATTCATCCGTATTTCCCCCAGAGCTGCACCCCATTTATTCTGCTTTTGCAGCCCGTGTGCATACTGTATTTACTTATCCGTAGGTTTTGTCGGGGGAAGGGATACCAAAGGTTTTGGTGTTGGGTATCCTATTAAAAACATGTTGGGGTATTGTCATGATGGGATAATCGGGGGTGTCTGGTGTAGGTAATGTTAAGGAAAAGGGAAGGATAAAAAGGGAAAGTCCTTTGTTAGGATCGGGTTATTTTGCCCCGGGTTTTTCATTCATTTACCTTCCATCTCCATCCACCCCCTTGCTTTGCCCATGGTAAGTCCTTACTAGGAGACCAGCGGAAAAAGTTCTATTTTTGTTTGGGCCCAGAACTTTGTTTTTTTGTTCGATTTTTTTTGAACTAGATCTCGAACCAACCCCTTATAGTCAATGGGAAGATGTTTTTTTAATTTTTTATCCCTTACAGGTGAAAAGCTGGATTTCCCATCCACAAAGAAAACGGGAAAAGGGAACAACTTAGTGAAGAAAATTTGGCTCAAAAAAAAATTTGCACTAAAATACTTCATTCCCTTCAATGGCTAACGAAAAGATAGCAGCTGAACAGGCAGCTAAGGAGGTGCAGCGGAGCACTGATACGGGTCCTGCACCCTAAAAACCCCCAAAGCCTCTTTGACACTTTGGAGATTTGGGAGAGTTATGTTATACAATTATGAACTCCCAAAACTGCAAACAGAACGTTTGGCACTGAGTATGATTTTGCAAAAGCAAGCCCTCTGTATTATATACCCTGTAATGAAGTTTGGGGTTTGTGACCGCAAATGTCCCAAAAAAAGCTTCTGGGTTGGGGGAAAGATGAGCCGCATTACCAAAATCCCTAACATTGCTGTCTATAGGAGACAATGTATCAACTAAGAGAATCGTAAGTACAGGATGACTGAAAAAAAGGCTTCAAAGGGAAAACAGTGAAATAAAGTAAAATAGTCATGTATTTGCAGCCATGAAGCCCTACACCCCACGATGAGTTGTTTTAAATTTTCCGTGCCTGCATGATTTGATGCCCCCAAAAGTGCAGGGAAATGATTGTGGCCGCCCCAAAAGTGCAGAAAGGGGTTTTTAGAGCCAAAAGTGCAGAAAGGATTGGTGGCGCCAAAAAATGGGGGAAAGGGGGTTGGATGGGGCAAAATTTCAGAAAAGTGATTTTAAAAGGGCCAAAAATGCAGAAAGGGAAATTGGTGGGCGCCAAAGTGAGAAAGGATTGGATGGCAAAAAATGCAGAAAGGGATTGGATGGGGCAAAATGCAAAAAGTATTGGTTGGGGCCAAAAGGCGAAAGTGATTGGATGGGCAAAAAGGGAAAAAGGATTGGATTTTGGGCCAAAAATGGCAGAAAGGGGATTGGATTTCCTCAAAAGGGTTGGCCCGGGAAAAGTGAAAAGGGGGTTGGGGGCCCAAAGTGCAAAGGTGTTTGGTTTTCCAAAAAATACAGAAGGGTTTTTGGGGGCCCCAAAAGGGAAAAGGGATTGGGGGGCCCAAAAGTCGGGAAGGTGATTGGGTGGGACAAAAGTCAGAAAAATGTTGGATGGGGGCCAAAAATGCAGAAAGGATTGGAGGGGCAAAAGGGCAAAAGGGATTTGGGTTTGGACAAAAGGGCAAAAGGGGTTGGATGGGGCCCAAAAATGCAGAAAGGGGATTTGGAGGAAAAAGGGCAAAAAGGTCCAAAAAAAAAGGGGATTGGATGGTGCCAAAAGTGCAGAAAGGAGATTGGATGGATGGCAACAGGGCAGAAAGGTGTTTGGATGGGGCCAAAAGTGCAGAAAGGAGATTGGATGGAGAAAGTGCAGAAAGGTGATTGGATGGAGAAAGTGCAGAAAGGAGATTGGGTGGAGAAAGTGCAGAAAAGGGAAAAATTGGGTTGGAGGAAAGTGCAGAAAGGTGATTGGATGGTGCCAAAAGTGCAGAAAGGTGATTGGACGGAGCCAAAAGTGCAGAAAGATGATTGGATGGAGAAAGTGCAGAAAGGTGATTGGATGGAGAAAGTGCAGAAAGGTGATTGGATGGAGAAAGTGCAGAAAGGTGATTGGATGGTGCCAAAAGTGCAGAAAGGTGATTGGATGGGGCCAAAAGTGCAGAAAGGTGATTGGATGGATGGCAAAAGGGCAGAAAGGTGATTGGATGGCGCCAAAAGTGCAGGAAGCTGCTGAAAACGAAAAAAAGTTCTAAAAATTCGAGAAGTTCTACTAGAACTTAACTTTTCTAGAACGGTTCGATCAGCACTGGTCCTTACATTGATTTTTTGACACACGCTTCGTGTTACTTGCCGGTCCGTGCAGACCGGCCTCGCTACACTGGATGCAGCCATCAATAATGGTTCGGCTTTGCCCTTTTTGATGCATCTCTCACATAGAGACAAAACAACCAGATGGATCCCGCCCTCCATACTTTACACTGCAGGCTGCACCCAGGAAATTGAGCTGTTCAGAATAGACACAATGTAAACATTCCAAAGTGGTTACGTTTCATTTATGACAAAATAGATTTATTAGAAAGGTTTAGACCCTTCAGGTGACATTGATGTAAGTTCCTATGGACACAGGGAACCGCCAGCCGACTCCTGACCTGAAGGTATACAGGAACTCATAAGATCTCTCTGGCTTGATTGATCTTGGAATCTGGTGACAATGTGGATGATGAGAGTTCTCCTATAACAGAACACTGTGCTCCTCTCAGCTCTGGAAGCTGCAGGACGGATCTATATCTCTGCAATAGATTCCCTGTCCCCCTGATAGGAGACAATATGGGACAGACGTAGCTCTTAGCTCCGGGCCAAACAACTGATGCTCAGCCCATCCTCAGGGAAAAAAGCCCTCCCCCTCCTCCGTGCCCACTCCTTATTCACCAAACAACGCAGCCCTCGGCGCTCTCCGAGCTGTGATACCGGGGGGAAGAATCTGCTCAGGGAAGTAAAGAGAAAACCCGGAAAATCCAAACTCAGGATGGAAACCAAAATAAAAGAATAGAGGCAACCGATGGGGGAAAACTGGTTAAAATGGTGGGAAGGGCTGGGCGATGGGGGAAAGGGGCTCCATATTCCCCTAAAAGTTGTGGTGCTATGGAACCCGGGGGAGAAGAACTTAGCCACAGGGAAGTAATGAGAAAACTGGAAATCCACAAAATCAGGACTGGAAGCCCCAAAAACTAAGTCATCAAAAAAGGGGGCGACAACCGATGGGGAAATCATGGTATAAATTGTGGCAAGGGGGGCGATGGGAAGGGGCTCCATATTCCCCAATGTTGTGGTGCTATGGACACGGGAGAAGAAACCCAGCCCCGGGAAAGGGAATGAGAAAACCCGGAAATTGCATCTAGGACGGAAGCCAAAATCTAAATATCAAAGAGGAGCAGACAAACCCATGGTGGTAAAAATTTGGTATAAGATTGTGGCAAGGGCTGGGCGATGGGAAGGGGCTCCATGATTCCCGTAATGTTGTGGTGCTATGGACACTGGGAGAAGAACTCTAGCCACAGGGAAGGTAATGAGAAAACCTGGAAATTAGCATCTCAGGACTGGAAGCCAAAATCATAAGTCATCAGAGAGGAGCAGACAACCGATGGTGGAATCATGGTATAAGATGGTGGCAAGGGCTGGACAATGGGAAGGGTCTCCATGATTCCTGGAACGTTGTGGTGCTATGGACACTGGGAGAAGAACTCTAGCCACAGGGAAGGTAATGAGAGAACCTGGAAATCCACAACTCAGGACTGGAAGCCAAAATCAAAAGAATAGCAGGCAACCGATGGTGGAATCATGGTATAAGATTGTGGCAAGGGCTGGGCGATGGGAAGGGGCTCCATGATTCCCATAATGTTGTGGTGCTATAGACACTGGAAGAAGAACTCTAGCCACAGGGAAGGTAATGAGAAAACCTGGAAATTAGCATCTCAGGACTGGAAGCCAAAATCATAAGTCATCAAAGAGGAGCAGACAACCGATGGTGGAATCATGGTATAAGATGGTGGCAAGGGCTGGACGATGGGAAGGGTCTCCATGATTCCTGGAACGTTGTGGTGCTATGGACACTGGGAGAAGAACTCTAGCCGCAGGGAAGGTAATGAGAAAACCTGGAAATCCACAACTCAGGACTGGAAACTGGCCCAAAATCAGAAGAGGAGCAGGCAACCGATGGTGGAATCATGGTATAAGGTGGAGGCAGGGGCTGGGCGATGGGAAGAGTCTCCATGATTCCTGGAACCTTGTGGACCTATGGACACTGGGAGGAGAAGATAAGATGGAGCCAATATAAGGGCGTGGAGACAGGAACTGTTCTTCTGATACTACATGGCATAACTAGAAGTCATAGGGCCCATAGCAAAATTAGAAGGGGTCCCTCCAAATTATGACTATAAACTGAATCAACAGCATAAGAAGCAGTAACAAAAGGTACAAATAACCTTGGAAAGTATCAGAAAACCTATATAATGGTGCTGGAGAGCAGAAAGACGCCAAGGGTGACATATATGTCCGGGGCTGCGCCAGTATTCTGGTGTCCTTTCAGTCCAAAAACTGGAACAGTCCTGTCCTCGCGATGTATGAGCAGGCGCACTCCAAAATTAGGTGCATTTTGTGCTGTAATGCGCCCAAGAACTGGGGTCCTGGGGTCGTCGCACCACAACCGTATGATTCTACACATTTATGGCTGGAGGACGCTAAAACTGGGTGCATTACTGCTGGAGCAGCCAGACCAAGTTACAGAGGTTTACCTGAGCCTGAAGTGTCGTAGTGGAGCTAGAAATCCCCAAATCTCTGACCCGCAGTAGAACAGGTCCAGACATTCTAGAACATTCTACACTGCTTTACTGCTATTTAGAACCAGCCTCTATGTGCCTGGATCATACATGTCACCCCAACTTCCTATACTTGTTCTTATACTTGAGTGGAACCCATAGCAGCCGCTATATAGTTATATACACTCATGATGGCAGCAATAACTTGCAGGAATCCAAGGTTCACGCTAATGTTGGAACCTATCACTCTATACCCAGGAAATACAGCTGATTAGATCACATTAGACCACTAGATCCTCAGAGATCCAGAGTAGACACTTATGTCTAGCGATAACAACTGGATTACTAGATTTTACAGCATTGGACCATTAAGGATAGATCATAAAGCACATATATCACCAGTGAAAGATTCATAACCACTGGATCCTCAAAGATAGATAGACCAATGAATCACCATGTATACAAAGACCACTGGATCTCCGAGGTTAGGTTTACAACCAATGGCTCTCTGGGGTTAGGTTTACAACCAATGAATCTCTGAGATTCGGTTTACGACCAATGGATCTCCGAGGTTAGGTTTACAACCAATGGATCTCCGAGTTAGTTTACAACCAATGGATCTCCGAGGTTAGGTTTACAACCAATGGATCTCTGGGGTTAGGTTTACAACCAATGAATCTCTGAGATTCGGTTTACAACCAATGGATCTCCGAGGTTAGGTTTACAACCAATGGATCTCCGAGGTTAGGTTTACAACCAATGGATCTCCGAGGTTAGGTTTACAACCAATGGCTCTTTGGGGTTGGGTTTACAACCAATGGATCTCCGAGGTTAGGTTTACAACCAATGAATCTCTGAGATTAGTTTTACAACCAATGGATCTCAGAGGTTAGGTTTACAACCAATGGCTTTTTGGGGTTAGGTTTACAATCAATGATCTCCGAGGTTAGGTTCACAACCAATGGATCTCCGAGGTTAGGTTTACAACCAATGGATCTCCGAGGTTAGGTTTACAACCAATGGATCTCCGAGGTTAGGTTTACAACCAATGGATCTCCGAGGTTAGGTTTACAACCAATGAATCTCTGAGATTAGGTTTACAACCAATGGATCTCCGAGGTTAGGTTTACAACCAATGGCTCTTTGGGGTTAGGTTTACAACAAATGGATCTCCGAGGTTAGGTTTACAACCAATGGCTCTCTGGGGTTAGGTTTACAACCAATGAATCTCTGAGATTAGGTTTACAACCACTGGATCCAAGGGATATATTATAAACCACTGAATCATTAGGGATAGATTTCGAACCAATGGGACACTAGGAATAGATTTAAAATGATGGGATCACCAGAAATATATCGAAGCCACAGGATCTCTAGAGATGTCTAGAAATAGATTCCATATCAGTGTAATACTAGGGGTGGATTCTGAACCAGGAACTGGCACTAAACCACTGGATTTCTGAAATTGATTGTAAACCACTGGATCGCCTTGGATAGGTTTACAAATGCTGGCTTTTCTAGAATAGGTTTGCAGCCAATGGATCCCGGGGGAAAGATTCTGAACCAATGAATTCTTAGGGATAGATTTTAAACCAATGGATCTCCAGGGACAAACTTAAAACCACTGAATCAACATAAAAAGATCATAAATCATTAGTTAAAATGGAATAGATTTAAAACTAGTAGACAACAAGACATTGGGTGACATGTATGATCGGGAGTTGCGCCTGTTTTCTGGCGTATACTTCGCCTCCCCGGCCCGAATCCGCTGTCGGACGCAGGGATGCGATGTTAGGCGCAGCCTTCGCCACTTTCAGATGCACCTCACATGAAGGGGCGTGCAATGGGCGCGGTGTGGGTATTCTGGGGCGGGACGCGGCTCATTTGAATACTCCGAGGCATGCATGATCGCGGGTCGGCAAAGTGCGGCGCATTGCAGCGCTCGCCAGCTCCGACAGGCAGACCTAGTTGATTCTGGTCTAAATGAGCCGGAGGAGGCGAAGTGAAGCGAGAACGTAACATGAGAGGAAACATATAGAAGATCACAAAAGAAATCTCGGCTCTCAGCTCCGTGCGGCATGGAGTATGATTCCAAAAAAAAACACTTTTATTAGGTGTAAAACATTATCAGAAAAAGAGCTGAAACCTTCAAAAGAAAAAAAAAATCATTTTCCAAAAATCTCGAACGGCGCAACATCAGGAATTAGGATCTTGGAAATTGCCAGGAAATACAGTAATTCAAATTCTGTAAGCTCTTCTCAGCCAATCAGAATAGGAGCGACAGTGACCCATTATAACCTATGGAGAAGTATTAACCAATCAAAAGAAAAGGCGGGACAGTTCAAAATACATTAAAAAGGCAGAAACTAGCTGATTGGTTGAGCTAGCGGGGGCTTGGCAATCCTGGCTAATCAGACTAGACGCGACAGGGACCCATTATAACCTATGGAGAAATATTGACCAATCAAATTCAAAGGCAGGACAATTCAAAATACATTAAAAATGCAGAAAAGAGCTGATTGGTTGAGCTAGCGGAGGCTTGGCTATCTCAGCCAATCAGAGCACGAGCTATTTTCTCCCATTGTAGTCTATGACCAGATCGGGGCAATGAAATCTCGGCTCTCAGCACCGTGCGGCATGGACTATGATTAAAAAAATAGTTTTTATTAAGTGTAAAATATTATCTGAAAAAGAGCTGAAACCTTCTATAAACATAAATCAATCAAATCCCGAACAACGCGTTTGTCGCCGAGACCAATGAGAATAGCTTCCAGAATTTGAATTACTGTATTTCCCGGCAATTTCCAAGATCCTAATTCCTGATGTAGCGCAGTTCTTGATTTTTGGAAATTGATTTTATTTATGTATTTTTTTTAGTAGGTTTGTGCTCTTTTTCTGAGAATGTTTTCCGCCTTTATAAAGGCGATTTTTTTATTCATACTCCGCACAGACATGTTTAATGATTTCTCGCTGTTTTCCAGCCTGACTCGAATCGGAATACATGTTCTGCGCAGTCCTTTCTGCCCCCAAGTCCCCGCACTGCGCCTCACACACTGGCGAGGCGCGGCGGACTTTACACCACATGTATGAGCGCACCTCGGGCGCCGAAATACATGAGGCGCAAATTTCACCGGAAAACTGGCGGAAACGTGCGCTCCGACTCGGCGAGATTCATACATGTCACCCATTGTCTCTAAACCACTGGATCACCATGGATACATTTGAAACCACAAAATCTCCAGAGATAGATGTCAATGATGTCCAGAAATAGAATCTTAATCCATACTAGTGGATTACCAGGGGGGGATTTTAAACCAATGGATTCTAATGAATACCTTGAAAATAATGAGGGCTCATTTAAAAAATAATTTGGCCTATATTCCGTGTAAGGGTAATGAACTACTACTCTGAAAAACATATTCAAAAGTGCTGCATAAAACACATCCAACACGCAGCCAAAGTGCGCTGCATGTTTGGATGCGTTTTTGCTGCAGCAGAAACGCAACCTATAGCTTTAAATAGGGCGTCTGCTGCGTCAAATGGATCAAGTATTGACCTGTTAATTCTTTGAATGGATCCGAAAGACACATGTAAACACAGATCGGTGATCACTGGTCTGAATGCCAAAAAATGTTTTACATTGAAAGCAATCACACTGCCAATTGCTAGATGCATGTTTGGGTCCGTTTTGGGTCTGAAACACGGATCCAAACACACATCTTAGAAACACCGTGTGAACATACCTTTATAGTGTTGGACTGAGCTGCTTGGGGCCCACCAGTGGAGATGTTGCTTGTGGACCACCACTGAAGTTAATTCTTAGGGCTCACAATCAGTGGAATTGATTTTTAGGGCCCACCAGCGGAGTTGAATCATGGGGCCCACCAGTGGAGATGATTCTTGGGGTCCCCTAGTGGAGGTGATTCTTGAGGCCACCAGTGGAGATGATTCTTGGGCCACCAGTGGAGATGATTCTTGGGGCCACCAGTGGAGGCGATTCTTGGGTCCCACCAGTGCGGATGATTCTTGGAGCCACCAGTGGAGTTTATTCTTGGGGCCAACAGTGAAGGTGATTCTTGGGGCCACCATTGGAGATGACTCTTGGGCCCATCACTGGAGTTGTTTCTTGGAGCCCACAACTGAAGTTTTTTCTGAGGGCCTACAATTGGAATTGATTCTTGGGACCCACCAGTGGAGATGATTCTTGGGGCCACCAGTGGAGATGATTCTTGGGGCCACCAGTAGAGTTGGTGTTTGGGGCCCACCAGTGGAGAAGATTCTTGGGGCTCACCAGAAGAGTAAATTCTTGGGGCCACCAGTGGAGATGATTCTTGGGCGCCACCAGTGGAGTTTATTCTTGGGGCTACCAGTGAAGGTGATTCTTGGGGCCCACCAGTGGAGAATATTCTTGGGGGCCACCAGTGGAGTTGATTCCTAGGGCTCACCAGTGAAGTTTACTCTTAGAGTCCACCAGTGGAGCTGATTCCTAGGGCCCACCAGCGGAGCTGATTCTTGGGGCCCACCAGTGGAGTCAAGTCATGGGGGCCACCAGTACAGTTGATTCTTGGGGCCCACCAGTGGAGTTGATCTCTGCGGCCTATCTGTAGAGCTGAATTTTGGGCTCACCAGTGAAGTTGACTCTTTGGGCCCACCAGTGGAGTTGATTCCTGGGCCCCACCAGTGGAATTGATTCTTGGGGCCACCAGTGGATTTGATTCTTGGGGTCCACCAGTGGAGTTGATTCTTGGGACCCACCGGTGGAGTTGATTCTTGGGGTCCACCAGTGCAGATGATTCTTGGGGCTGACCAGTGGAGTTGATTCCTTGGGACCCACCAGTGGAGTTGACTCTTGGGGCCCACCAGTGGAGATCATTCTTGGGGCCCACCAGTGGAGTTGATTCTTGGGGCCCACCAGTGGAGATGATTCCTTGGGTCCACCAGTGGAGTTGATTCTTGGGACCCACCAGTGGAGTTGACTCTTGGGGCCCACCAGTGGAGATGATTCTTGCGGCCCACTAGCCGGATTGATTCTTTGGACCCACCAGTGGAGATGATTCTTGGGGCCACCAGTGAAGTTGATTCTTGGGGCCACCCTCCAGTTACTGCACATGCCTTTTGCTTTCTGTCTCTTTTTCTCCCTGAAAAGCTGCAATGCCCAGGGCCCCCCTCCCGGAGGTTTCCTTTGCTCCTTTGTATGAACCTGCCCCCAACATGACAGACTGGGGGTCTGCCCCTTTGGACTGTCCATGTACAGTATACAGTGCCTTGCGAAAGTATTTGACCACCTTGAACTTTTCAACCTTTTGCCAAATTTCAGGCTTCAAACATAAAGATATAAAATTTTAAGTTTTGTGAAGAATCAACAACAAGTGGGATACAATTGTGAAGAGGAACGAAATTTATTGGATATTTTAAACTTTTGTAATAAAAAAAAACCCTGAAAAGTGGGGCATGTGATATTATTCGGCCCCTTTACTTTCAGTGCAGCAAACTCACTCCAGAAGTTCAGTGAGGATCTCTGAATGATCCAATGTTGTCCTAAATGACTGATGATGATAAATATAATCCACCTGTGTGTCATCAAGTCTCCGTATAAATGCACCTGCTCTGTGATAGTCTCTGGGTTCTGCATCATGAAGACCAAGGAACACACCAGGCAGCTCCGTGATACTGAAAGAAAAAAAAAAAGATTTCCCAAACTTTAAACATCCCAAGGAGCAGTGTGCACGCGAGCCTTGTGACCTGGAAGGAGTATCAGACCCCTGCAAATCTACCAAGACCCGGCCTTGTTCATCTCAAACAAGGAGAAGACTGATCAGAGATGAAGAGGCCCATGATCCCTCTGGATGAACTGCAGAGATGTACAGCTGAGGTGGGAGAGTCTGTCCATAGGACAACAATCAGTAACTGCACAAATCTGGCCTTTATGGAAGAGGCAAGAAGAAGCCATTTCTCAAAGAGATCCATAAAAAGTCTGGTTTAAAGTTTGCTACAAGCCGCCTGGGAGACACCAAACATGTGGAAGAAGGGGCCGCCTGGGAGACATCAAACATGTGGGAGAAGGGGCCGCCTGGGAGACACCAAACATGTGGAAGAAGGGGCCGCCTGGGAGACACCAAACATGTGGGAGAAGGGGCCGCCTGGGAGACACCAAACATGTGGAAGAAGGGGCCACCTGGGAAACACCAAACATGTGGGAGAAGGGGCCGCCTGGGAGACACCAAACATGTGGGCGAAGGGGCCGCCTGGGAGACGCCAAACATGTGGAAGAGGGGGCTCTGCTCAGATGAAACCAAAATCCAATGGCCACAATGCAAAACGATATGTTAGGTGTAAAAACACAGCTCATCCACCTGAACACACCATCTCCACTGTTACACATGGTGGGGGCAGCATCATGAAGACCAGGGAACCCACCATCTCCACTGTCACACATGGTGGGGGCAGCATCATGGTTTGGGCTTTTCTTCAGCAGGGACAGGGAAGATGGTAAAAATTGATGGGAAGATGGATGGAGCCAAATACAGGACCATTCTGGAAGGAAACCTGTTGGAGTCTGCAAAAGACCTGAGACTGGAACGGAGATTTATCTTCCAACAAGACAATGATCCCAAACATAAAGCAAAATCTACAATGGAAGGTTCCCAAATAACCGTCTCCAGGTGTTAGAATGGCCAAGTCACATCCAGAGCTGAATCAATCGAGAATCTGTGGAAAGAGCTGAAAACTGCTGTTCACAAACGCTCTCCATCCAACCTCGCTGAGCTCCAGCTGTTCACAAATGCTCTCCATCCAACCTCACTGAGATCCAGCTGCTCACAAACGCTCTCCATCCAACCTCACTGAGCTCCAGCTGTTCACAAACGCTCTCCATCCAAACTTGCTGAGCTCCAGCTGTTCACAAACACTCTCCGTCCAACCTCGCTGAGCTCCAGCCGCTCACACACGCTCTCCATCCAACCTCCCTGAGGTCCAGCGGCTCACAAACACCTCCATCCAACCTCCCTGAGTTCCAGCTGCTCACAAACGCCTCCATCCAACCTCACTGAGCTCCAGCTGTTCACAAACACTCTCCATCCAACCTCACTGAGGTCCAGCTGCTCACAAACGCTCTCCCTCCAACCTTACTGAGGTCCAGCTGCTCACAAACGCTCTCCATCCAACCTCACTGAGCTCTAGCTGTTCACAAAACGCTCTCCATCCAACCTTACTGAGCTCCAGCTGCTCAAACGCTCTCCATCCAACCTCACTGAGCTCCAGCTGCTCACAAATGCCTCCATCCAACCTCACTGAGCTCCAGCTGTTCACAAACGCTCTCCATCCAACCTCATTGAGCTCCAGCTGCTCACAAACCCTCTCCATCCAACCTCACTGAGGTGCAGCTGCTCACAAACGCTCTCCATCCAACCTCACTGAGCTCCAGCTGCTCACAAACGCTGTCCCTCCAACCTCACTGAGGTCCAGCTGCTCACAAACTCTCTCCATCCAACCTCACTGAGCTCCAGCTGTTCACAAACGCTCTCCATCCAACCTCACTGAGCTCCAGCTGCTCACAAACGCCTCCCTCCAACCTCACTGAGATCCAGCTGCTCTCAAACACTCTCCATCCAACCTCACTGAGCTCCAGCTGCTCACAAACGCTCTCCATCCAACCTCGCTGAGCTCCAGCTGCTCACAAACACTGTCCGTCCAACCTCACTGAGCTCCAGCTGCTCACAAACGCTCTCCATCCAACCTCACTGAGCTCCAGCTGCTCACAAACGCTCTCCATCCAACCTCACTGAGCTCCAGCTCCAAGGAAGAACAGGCAAGAATTTCATTCTCTCGATGTGCAAAACTGATAGACAAAAACGCTGAGCGACTTGCAGCTGTAATCGCAGCAAAAGGTGGCACCACAAAGTATTAACTTAAGGGGCCGAATAATATTGAACGCCCCACTTTTCAGTTTTTTTTTTTTTTTTAAAAAAGTTTAAAATATCCAATAAATTTCATTCCACTTCACAATTGTGTCCCACATGTTGTTGATTCTTCAGCAAAAATTTACATTTTATGGGCCACATGTATGAACCTGATTAGATCTAAAACTCACTCTTTTGCCCATAGGTACATAGGTGTTCATTCTCATTTCCTATTGACTATACAGACTTTTCATACCATGTATCAGATGCCTGCAGTACCCTCTGCGGCCACTAGTTGTTATGTCACTATAATGGTAGAAGCATGTTCACACGGCGTTTTTGGACGAGGTTTTCAGAGCGTTTCCTCGCCCCAAACCTTGTCCAAACCGCATCAAAACCTCGCCTGAAACGCTTCTTCAGACGAGGTTTTTGACAAGGTTTTGGATCAAGTTTTCGACAAGGTTTTCGCCCATACAAATGAATAGCCAGGACAAAAACCGCGGCAAAAACGCGCCAAAACTGCACTAAAAACCGTGCCCAAAACCACGCCTAAACCACGCTTCAAGAATTGACATGACACTTCTTTTTCATTGCTTCCAAAGAAACGTGTAAAAACCTCCTTGTGTGTGAACTACAACGAGGTTTTACATAGGAATCAATTAAATAAACTGGGGGCGTTTTGAAAGCGTTTGGATGAGGTTTTGGGCGAGGAAAAACCTCGTCCAAAACCTCGTCCAAATAAGCCGTGTGAACATACCCTTAAGGGTTTCAGCAATGATCCCTTTAGAACGTTTTCTTCTATGTATCATTATTAAAACTGACATCATGAACATGTGGCCATCGACAGGATCCTGCACAGCGGGGCTCTAGGAGTGGGTCTAGCCGGGGGCCACCTAGTAATTGCTGCTCCAGCATGATAGTCCTGTGCTGCAGCGCATGCATCAGCCGCCGTCCTCCCTGTGATGCAAGATCATTTTCTAATCTGGATAATTCCTCTATCTTCTCCTCTCGGGGTCGATGCTCTCATGTGATTAGTTTTCAGTGTTGGTGAAATAATCTCCAGAAACAAGTGGAGCGTGGAAAATCTCCCGATCTGCTTATTAAGATATCGCTCAGGAGAGAAAATCAGAAGCAGCCGCACAACCGCGCACAAAGAGACAGCGTAGCACAAACACTCCCAACCGGCGGCACGAGAGGAGCTGCAGTCCTGCGCTGGGAGGAATGGCCGCACAAAGGATACATACATTATCAACAGACCAGTCACATTATTATGACCATTTCCCACTTCCGCTGTCAGCAACACATAGTTCACGAATGAAGTCCCAGGTGGTGCGCTACATTGGTGGGTAAATTAGGCTGCCTGCACCCATATGCTTATTGCTGCCTTGGTGGGTATGTAAGGTGTGATAGGCTGTCTGTACACATATCCCTCGTTGCTGGCTTGGTGGGTAGATAAGGTATAGGCTGTCTGCACATGTCCCTATGATTATTAGCTTTCAAGCGCAGGGTGTTGGTTACTCCACCTCTGCTAACCGTACTGTGTATGGCGCCCCGGAGCAGACGGATGTCACTGCACCTCTGCTAACCCGTCTGTGTATGGGCCCTGGAGCAGACGGATGTCACTGCACCTCTGCTAACCCTACTGTGTATGGGCCCCGGAGCAGACGGATGTCACTGCACCTCTGCTAACCCTACTGTGTATGGGGCTCCGGAGCAGACAGATGTCACTGCACCTCTGCTAACCCTACTGTGTATGGAGCCTGGAGCAGACGGATGTCACTGCACCTCTGCTAACCCTACTGTGTATGGGGCCCCGGAGCAGACGGATGTCACTGCACCTCTGCTAACCCTACTGTGTATGGGGCCCCCGAGCAGACAGATGTCACTGCAGCTCTGCTAACCCTACTGTGTATGGGGCCACAGAGCAGACGGATGTCACTGCACCTCTACTAATCCTACTGTGTATGGGGCCCTGGAGCAGAAGGATGTCACTGCACCTCTGCTAAACATACTGTGTATGGGGCCCCAGAGCAGACGGATGTCACTGCACCTCTGCTAACCCTACTGTATATGGGATCCCGGAGAAGACGGATGTCACTGCACCTCTGCTAACCCTACTGTGTATGGGCCTGGAGCAGACGGAAGTCACTGCACCTCTGCTAACCCTACTGTGTATGGGACCCCGGAGAAGACGGATGTCACTGCACCTCTGCAAGCCATGCAGTGTATGGTGCCCCGGAGCAGACGGATGTCACTGCACCTCTGCTAACCCTACTGTGTATGGGATCCCGGAGAAGACAGATGTCACTGCACCTCTGCTAACCCTTCTGTGTATGGGATCCCGGAGAAGAAGGATGTCACTGCACCTCTGCTAACCCTACTGTCAGGGCCGTTCCTAGGAGCGGGCTCGCCCGCCCGGAGAATAGCCCCTGGCTCTGCGTGGCCGTTTTATAACAGCTGCGCAGAGCCACTCAGCAGCTGAACGCACTGGCTGTGCAGCTGCTGGTACAGGGAGGAGGCAGAACGGATCGTTCCCGTCCTGACTCCTTCCCTGTATCAGCGTCGCAGTGGGCGCACAGCTTTCACCGCGACCCCTGCGACGCTCGATCTCCTCGGCTGGCAGCTCTGCCACCGGGGAATTCTCTGGGAGCTGCGTGACAGCGTAAGCGGCGTGGTGACTTACACTGCTCTGCAGCTCCTGGAGCTGGACGCGGGGACCGTGGTCTGGTAAGTAATTTTTTTTTATTTTATAATTAGCTACAGGAGAATGTACTGGCTACAGGGGGGCATCTACCGACTACAGGGGGCATCTACTGGCTACAAGGGGCATGTACTGGCTACAGGGTGCATGTACTGACTACAGGGAGCATCTACTGGCTACAGTGGGGCTATCTAGTGGCTACAGGGGGATATCTACTGGCTACAGGGGCATCTACTGGCTACAGGGGGCATCTAGTGGCTACAGGGGGTATCTAGTGGCTACAGGGGGGCATCTACTGGCAACAAGGGGGAATCTACTGGCTATAAGGGGGCCTCTACTGGCTATAAGGGGGCATCTACTGGCTACAGGGGGCATCTACTGGCTACAGGGGGGCATCTACTGGCTAAACGGGGGCATCTTTTGGCTATATTGGGGCATCTACTGGCTAAAGGGGCATCTGGCTATAAGGGGGCATCTACTGGCTACAGGGGGGCATCTACTGGCTGCAAGGGGGCATCTACTGGCTATAAGGGGGCATCTACTGGCTATAAGGGGGCATCTACTGGCTACAGGGGGCATCTAGTGGTTACAAGGGAGCATCTAATGGATATAAGGGGGCATCTACTGGCTACAGGGGCATCACTGACTACAAGGGGCATCAGTGGCTACAGGGGCATCTACTGGCTACACGGGGCATCTACTGGCTACAGGAGCATCACTGGCTACAGGGGAATCTACTGGCTACAGGGGGGCATCACTGGCTACAGGGGGCATCTACTGGCTACAGGGGCATCTACTGGCTACAGGGGCATCTAGTGCTGATAAAGTGAGGAGTCTAAGATGTTTGTTTTGTAAATTTTACAGTGAAGAGTCGGGAGTAGTCGTCATGGCGTCTGGGACAGATGGAGAAGAAGAAGAGAAAGAGATCAACTCTTCAGAGACGTCTCCTGTGAGTCACTCGATATAACTTTATTATAACCATTTATATGTCTGCAGAGCCTGTGTACAGCTGGTATCCACCACTGTATGGTCACTGTATGACGGGTATATTGGTTGTAGTATAATGGTTTGCATTCCGTAATGGTCAGTTTGTATTATTCGGTCACTATGTGGTCACGGTATCGCAGTATTCGGTCACTATGTGCTGGTGATATGTGGTCTTAGTAGGACATTGGTACTATTAGCCTGGGATTCTGGTTGGTGTAGCAGTGTTATTTAGTAATTGTATGACTATAATTTAGTAGTTTTATACGTAGCACATTGTGGTAAAGCTTGTTGTATATTTTAGATTTGGTTGATGGTGATGCACTGTGCTTCATTGTGGCGCATTATGTTACGTGGGGGGGGCGAAATTTCTTCACCTCGCCCTAAGTGTAATTTAGCCTAGGAACGGCCCAACCTACTGTGTATGGGGCCCCGGAGCAGACGGATGTCACTGCACCTCTGCTAACCCTACTGTGTATGGGACCCCCAAAGCAGACGGATGTCACTGTACCTCTGCTAACCCTACTGTGTATGGGGCCCCAGAACAGACAAATGTCACTGCACCTCTGCTAACCCTACTGTGTATGGGGCCCCCGAACAGACAAATATCACTGCACCTCTGCTAACCCTACCGTGTATGAGGTCCTGAAGCAGACGGATGTCACTGCACCTCTGCTAACCCTACTGTGTATGAGGTCCTGAAGCAGACGGATGTCACTGCACCTCTGCTAACCCTACTGTATATGGGGCCTGGAGCAGACAGATGTCACTGCACCTCTGCTAACCCTACTGTACATGTTGGAGAGGAAGAGGAGTCTGCAGTTGGTGGGTTGTGCAGATGCTCATGGCAGTGGAAACGCCGCCTCCCTTCTGCTGGTGGGAGGGGTGGCTGTCCTGACTAGAAGAAGACTAGCAGCATGAAGCATCCGGAACCCCTGGGATGGTCAGTGGGGGGCCGAGAATCTCAGATACTGGCCAGGTGGGGATTTGAATTTGGCTCCGAAGGCAGCGGTGAGGAATACCTGAGCGGGGAAGAACAGCTGAGTGGAGGATGTAGCGATATGTCCTCTGTACTCCCCGAAGTTCCAGAGGTTCACGGCAAGAAAGCGCAGTGTAAGAGAAACCCTGCTGAATATACTATGCAGAACATTGGAATGCAGAGCGGGGGAGCTGAGAGAGCTGTCCGCCCATAGTGTGCTAGCTGCCGACAGATTTGAAAGTTACAGCGCAGCAAGTGTGAAAGCCAAACAGGACCTGGAGTTTAGGCGGCAGTTTTGAATATCGGGACGTGTGCCAGAGACTTGCCGCCAAGTTTGAATGTCGGGACAGGAGCTGGAGGATTGGAGGATGTCGGCAGCTGTGGGGATGTGAGCGGAGCGCATTATAAAATGTCTCCTGCTCTCCCTTTGACTGCTTTTCCTACCAGCCGGTCCAGCAAAGCCCCAATTAGCCCAGCAAACAAATTGGATGAGAAGTCCAGAAGAGAGGTATCGGAAAGGTGGAGAGCATCGGCGGCAGCGTGGGCAGCGGAGGCAACTGCGAGGAAGTGAGTGTGGTGTGCGGACCCTTGTACCCTGGACCCAGGGGGTTTTCTACAGCCAGCCAAGCAAGGTACCCAGAAAGTTATTAAGCTACACTGAGCTCTCCCTACCAGCAGCAGTGTCTAGCACAGCAGAGATGAAGGATACAGCGGCGGTAAGATCCAGCCTAAGAATAATGAATAAAATTAAAGTGATCCCTCAGGAAAAAAATGGTTCCAAAACAAGCTGTGTAACCAATATTCCTGAGGACAAAGTGCTGGAGTTTGTTAAGAACTGGGGGTCAATGAAGGACAATGATTCCCCTGCTATTTTTGGTTCCAAGATTGCTTTTTTTTTTAAAGAATTTGAGCAATGTAGCGATGATATTTTGGTGTTACAACATAAAACTGAGGACGTTAAGTTTACTATGAAAAATGTGTCTAGTAGGAAAAAAAAGAATTTACTAAAGAGGTTAGAAAAATGTATGAAAGAATAGTAAATCTTTCATCTTTGAGCGCAGCAGAATGTTTAAAGAAAAATTAATTAACAAAATTAGATTCAGGGAAATGAGTAGAAAGAAACAAGAGATATCAGAAGATGAGGGAGAAGAGGAAGAGGAGATGGAGCCGGAAGAGGTGAATGGGGGCATAATGGATTTAGAACCCTCTGTTGCCCCCTCTCAGCCGTCCCAAGCAGGGAATAATGGTTCCCCCCTCCCCCCGCAGCAGGAGGCACTTGTGGAGAATATGTGTGATGCTGATGACCCCGGGGGGATGCTAATGGAGGAGATTGTACCCCTGGAATCTCCCATAATCCTTCAAAGCGTTTCTTTAGGAGACGACTTCCCTGAAGAAGGGAGGAGGAAGAAGAAGCAAAAGAAGGAGAAAATTGTGGTGAGATATCCAGGATGGTTTTCCTACCCTTTCCGGGGAAATCCAGTGTCACAGAGGGGGGGCGAAAAGAGGGTAGGTGTAAGCTGGGGATCAAGATGTGGTAGCCCCTTAAACATGCTTCCTCCCTCCCCCCCAGTATTGACACCCGAGGGACATGCTGGTCCAGAAATAGATGGTGAAAGGTGATGTCGGAGAGAAAGTCAGTAAAAATGTTGGTGAAAATGTGGGAAAAAATGTTAAGTGAAAATGTGGGGAAAAGGAATAATGAGAGGATGAATTAAGGAGGGAGGGAGGGGTAGAGTGAGTGACAGAATATCTGGTACTAGGGAAAGAAGTGAAAAAAGAAGGGAATGGATGATGGCGAGAATGATGTCAATGCAAAGGCTAGTACCTGTAGGGATGGGGAGGGTACTGGCCCATCTGCCCTTACGGCCTCATCCGCAGTAGTGGGGGAGGGGTACACAGCTATGAAAAAGTGGCATCCAGTGGGGAGAGGCCTTCAAGACCACCACCAGTTGCCAGCACCGAGGAAGCCGCTTTCTCTAGGCACTCAAGAAAGGCAAACAATCACTAGCCATAGAGGGTAGGAAGATACCATTGTCATTTGGAATGGAGAGGCATAGGCTCTCTGCTTTCCAGGAGCAAAGGGCAGGAAGAGAAAGTACCAGGAAACCTCCTACAACCAGGCAAGGGGTGCCTAGGAAGAATGTCGTCCATCTCAGATGGTTAGGCAGTGATACAAGTCCTAATAGATCTAAGATGGTGGAGCTCCTATTTGGGATGGATTTCAGGACAGCTTACATCTTTGCCCTGATACATCCTACTAGGTCCTCAGTGTATGATGTGAGCTTCATCCGGACCGAGGGTCGCAAACTCTTTTGGTCCTATTATGAGCTCAAACAGTGATCACCCGTGTGACAGGGTTTCTTTGCCTAAACAATATCCCGCAAAAGTAATGTTAAGAGGGAGACCATTCTAACAAGTAATGAGTTGCTCTCTTATGTTGACAACATGACCTGGTTAAGCAAAAGAAAGGTTGTCCATTCCACCAAAAAAAAGGGAGAATATGGTATCTGTTCGGGACCGGGACCCTTAGGGGAAAGTAAGGTAATGGTAATACCCACTCATTTTCCCACCTCCACTTTCCAGAAAGACAGAACCTGGTCTTTTTGCCAGAGGCAGCAACCTTCACAAGTGGGGGCAAATTAAAACCACTTCGTGCTCTTTGTAGGGCCAGGTGTTGTTTGGGTGGGGAAGTGGGCCATCTAGCCGCATCCTGGACATAATTCCTGTTACCTGTGGGGGGTGATTTTGTAATCCTTTAACCCTTTCCCCTTTGCCCTTCGCCAACAACCCTGCATCCTCATGGAGGGGTAAGTGGGACCGGAAAGTAAAGGGAAGATAGGAGGGGGAACAACAAAGGCAAAGGGGGCTGAGGAAGAACTTCCTACACCAGGCAAAGAAAGGTGATTAAGGAAAGGGCCCCAGCTCAAAAAGCGAGTGCAATAGGGGGAAAAGGGGAAAAAAAAGGGGAAAAAACGGGCAAGCCCCCTCCACTAAGTGGGAAAATTTCTACCCTTTGACCAAGGCCAATACCAGGGAAGGAAGGTAAGGAAAACCCTTGACTAGACCACCAACAAGTACACGATTCTCAGTAGCCTTCAGACGTCATCTTGTGATGATGATGAAGGTGAGGATCATGTATGGGAAGGAAGGGTGGAGAGGCCTTTAGAGAGTAGTGCTATCATCCCCAGGAAACCCTAATAGATAGGGGGAAAAAAAAAAATTCCTGGAGGATAAAGGAGCCGGACAACTAAGTGGTGGGAAAGAACAAGCGACACGTTTGGGAAGGCAAAAGACTGTAAATATGTTAAAAATCAGTGGTCTAAAAAAGGGTAAAAGCCCGACCTCGGGGGGGGAAATGGGGGGACTGGAACGTAAAAAGAAGGCTGCAACTCCCATCAAAACCCGATGGTGCCACCAACCATGTTGACGCTGGCAAGCATTAATGTTACCAGCCTAAAATCAGATATGGCTAGATATACGGCCTTTCATTTTTTTCAGCCGAGTTCAAGCTGATATTTTATTTTTGAAAGAGACCAGGCTGATAGATTTGTTAGCCGTAAGGAAAGTGAGAGGAGAATAGAGGGTTGGTCCATCCTATTGGTCTTTTGCAGCCGAACCATTTACCAGGGTGGTGGTCCTTTTTACCAGCAAGGTTGAAAGCAGATGGATTATTGACCTCGAAATAGGGAGCTGTCTGATCTTAGATGTTCTCATGAAGGGACAAAAACTAAGACTGATCAACATTTATGGCCCACAAAGCTCATGGGGCAGAAAATGTCTCTTCATGAGGATTAAGCCTTTTCTTTTCATAAGCCGACAAATCATCTTTGGAGGGGACTTTAAAAGTCGTCTTTTAGGGCCAGATAGATTGGGAGGTTCCGAGGTGAGGTACGAAGGTGTCCTTAAAATAGGATAGTTAAAGAAAAATGGTGGCCCCGGGCACAGTGCAATTTCCAATAGAACCAAAGTGCGGGCAAAATTTTAAAAATGTTTTTTTTTTCTTAAAAAGTGCGGGGGGTTATATGCCCTCCTTTTAAAAACATAAAAAAAAAAACCCCAACCGCGTTTCTCGCTGAACACCGCGCTTTCTCAAGGGTATTACATTGAAGTCCAATACGGGATATTTAAATACAGGTTATCTCACATAGGTGGTAAAAACTGTCAATCAGCACTCTGAAGAGACGACGGGATCATGAGTTGTCAATCAGGGATCGTCCCAAAACTTAAAGGAAAAAGAGACAGTCTGTATCAGGGGGTCATTGGGTGAGGGAAAAAACAATAAAGGGGCGTGGGTGTCAGCTTTTTCCTAGCCTGGGAAGAAACTGCCGTTTAGGACAGAAAAAAAGAAAAAAAAAAAACCTTGTCGGGGGAACCGTGTCAGTATAAACTTTTATAGAATAAAATGCTAGATTGCGAAGGATCGAGTCTTGAATAAAATTATGAATAAAATCTAAGCTGATAAAATATATAAATATGTAAAGCATGAAAAAATTATATTTTAAAAAATAAATAATAAAAAAAAAAGATTCAATAAAGAAATTCGACCTTTTTTAAAGGGTAAACTTATTTGCCCGTTTTACTAAAAAGATTAGACCATTTAGGAGGGAGCGGAATTTTAAAATACCAAAGGGGATAAGGTCTGCTCTATGGATTTTAACATGGTTAAGAATAACATAATTGGAATAAAACAAGGGAAAACTCCCTATAAAAGGGGGCAAATTTAAACCAAGCGCTTAGTTACATTGGTATCGTAAACAAGAGATCTGTAGAAGGGCGCTTTGGTGATCCTGCATCGGTTCAAAGCTCTTTAAAAAGGAGCCATGATTCTTTTATTGTTGCCTGTATTTATAAAAAACAGGGAAAACCCCCAATAAGCATTAGGTTCATAAAGAGCCGATCAGAAAAAAAGCTTCAGTGATAGACTTTTTGTGTCCTGGTCTGTATGAATGCAAGTAACATTTGGGGGGATAATTGCCTGTTTTTTGATAGGGGCCCTTTTGGATAAAATAATATTAAATTCAACATATCGAGGGTGCTCCAAAAAGGGCGCATTCGTTATAGAAAAATGAATTTACCTTTAAAAAAAAAGATGGCCTTTTTGGGAAAAGGGTTTTTTGGGAGCAATACAAATGCATGGACCAATTGGGACAGTGGCGGGTTTTTTATAAAAAACCAGGAGTGGGCAGTTATTTTTGAAGAAATTTTAGGGGATTTTGAAATTGTTAACAGTTGGTAGCCCGAAAATTTTTTAAAAATTCTTAAAAAAAAATTTTTTTCTATCCATTAAATGTAAAAAATATAAAAAAAATTCATATTTTTTAAGCCGTTTTTTTTAATAATTTCAAAAGTTAGTTAATTTAAAATTTTTTGGGGAAAAAAAAATTTAAAAAAACCCCATTTGAAGCATAGGTTCCCCAAAAAACGTTTAAAAATTCAAAAAAAAATTTTTTTTGGAAATGGTCCAAACATTCCCGGGGTCAAAATTTAACAATAAAAAAAAAATTAAACAAACCATTAAATTTTAAATTTTTTTTTTTTATCAATTTTCACATTTAAGGATAAAAAAACCTTTTTTTTTTTAAACCCTTTTTTAATCCCTCAGTTTTTCAAAGGGTTTTCCCTGTTTGGCTAATTTTTTTTTTTCTTTAAATTTCCCCGACTTTTAAATTTCTTTTTCCCCATGCCCCCTTTTTTTCCCATTTCTGTTTTAAAAACCCCGTCCCAATTTTCCCCTTTTATTTCCCAAATTTTTTTTTTCCCGTTTCAAACCCATGCCCAATTCCCCCCAATTTTGATTGCGTCCCTAACATCCGCCCTGTTATTATTCGTTCTATAACGAAGTGGGCCCCTTTTTGGGCAGCCTCGATATGTGTGAACTAATATATATTTTTATCCATAACGCCCTACTCAAAATACAGAGCAAATTTTTCCCCCCCAAGTTACTTTCTTATACAGACCAGGGCACCTAAAGCTATCACGAAGTATATTTTTCTGATCGGCCTTCCAAAGAGCGCCTAAGCTTATTATGCCACCTTTTTATAAAAAACAGGCGATATAAAATGTAAGAAACTCATGGCGCCTTAATTAAGGGATTGAACCCCTGCAGGGTCACCAATGCCCCTCACGATTCCTTTTGTCACAGATACCAATGTAAATAAACGCTTGTTTAAATTTTCTCCTTTTTATAGTTTTCATTGGTCATTCATATTTTTTTGCTTTTTTCTTTAACCCCTGTTAAAATCCAAACAAAAGCTCGTTTTCCCATTGGGTATTTTAAAAAATTCCCCCTGCCCCCCCTATTGGGCCAACTTTTTATATGTATAAACGGTCAAATAAGTTTACCAACAAAAAAGTCAAGAAATTTTTTTTATTGAATACTTTTTATTTTTATTATTTATTGTTTTAAAAAATAATATTTTTTCATGCTTTTTCATATTTAATATATTTTAAAACAGCTTAATTGTTATTCATAATTTTATTACAAAATAGCGCCTCGCAATCTGCTTTTTTTTCTATAACAGTTTATACTGACCGGTTCCACCCGACAAGCGTTTTTTGTTTTTCTTTTTCTCTGTCTTAAAAAAGGCAGTTTCTTCCCCCGGTAGGGAAACAGTGACACCACGCCCCTTAAATTTATGTTCCAACCCCCCAATGACCCACGATACAGACGTCTCTTTTCTCCTTAAATTGCTGGGGGAGTCCCCGATTACAACTCCTATCCAGTCCCCCTTCAGATGCCTGATTGACAGTTTCACCAAAACCCTTTAGAGATAACCGTATTTAAATATCCTGTATTGTGACTTCAATGTATACCCTTTTGAAAGCGCTGGTTTCAGCAGAAACGCGAGTGGGTTTTATTGCAAGTTTTAATTTGGCGAGGGCTATCCCCCTACCTTTTTAAGAATAAAGGACATTTTTTAAACTTTACCAGCACCTTGTTTCCCATTGGAAATTTCCGGGCCCGGGCCACCATTTTTCTCCTGCTTCCAGATCCATTCGGCGTTCATCTGAGCGCCGAACTGTACGAGACCAGCGGCTGCCGTGATAAGGACTACGGCACCACAAAGCCCTGTAAGCGCTTATGAGAGTTGTGCCTCTAAAATAGGAGCGCAACCTCCAGAGGTGAGCACACCTACATCGTTTCAATCTGCCTTTTTTTCCAAACATATTTCACTATTGTGCGCCCCCTTTGTTTTTTCTTCCCTGTTTCTCATAAATAGGATAGTTAGCGGAGCTCACCTGGAGGATGTTCACATCAGGCACACCCCAGGCCACGGGGGGGTTTCACTTTTATCGGGGTAGTCAGGAGGTCTAGAATAGGCAGGTTTTATTTAAAGGAGGAGGCTATCTTGTGCCTTTGTCGGTGGTAGAGGTAGATTTCTCAAACCACTATTTAATTTTGTTTTCTTTGAATAGTTCAGATACACCTCGCAGGGGAGGATTGGAAGCTAAAATTCTCCTCCGGGAAAGGGAACAAAAATTAACAGTCTTTGAGTAGGTACTTTTACTGACATTAAATCAGATTGGTAAAAAATATTCAAAAAGAGAGCGGAAATCCTTCCGCCAGCCCACGACCCTTAGAATCTAAAACGGGTAACCGCCTGATCAGAGTCTAAGGGGGAAACTCAACAATTTCTTGACTGAAGAGAAGGGGAGGGGATCTCCGGGTGAAACCTTCCCTCAAGAAATGTAAAACGATAGATCCCAAATTTTTGGGTTTCTGATAGATATTTCGGGAAAACTGCCACCTGACCCTATAAAAACTGTGTTGAGCGGGGTTTGTGATGGTGACAACCTAAAGGACAGTATGGGATCTCTAAAAAGGCCCAGATCGGGAATCCGGAGATCTTAGGTCCTTCACTCAACTCCTGGCAAAAATTAGGGGTAAACCCCTCTGTATGATTTTAAAGGGGAGATAAAGAAAAGGAAGTGAAGGGGGCGTTGAGAGCTTAGCCCCAAACAGACCTGGGGGCCAGACAGCTTTAAAAAGGGTTTTTAAGACTTTTAAGGACATCTTGGGTCACCTCTTGATGGAGGTAATAAATGAGTGTCTCTCCTCGGGCACTCTTCCAAAGTCAGTGAGGAGGTCGGCTCTGATCATCTTGTCTAAGGGTAAAGATCCATCCGGCATGAGAAATTAAAAACCCATAGCCACTCAATGGACAAAAGACCCGGGGAAAAAGGATTTTTAATAGGCTGATAAAATCTGCCTCACAGCTCCTTTCTCCAGCTCAGCATTGCTCTGTTCCATGCCGTAGCGCAGTTAGCATGGCTCTTGGTGTCAGGGGGGGGTCTTTGGGGGCAGGGGGAGGGGGAAACGGAGGGGATTCATACTTTTTCTGGCTTAGGCAAAAGCTTTGTGAGTTAATCCCAAAACCCTTGTCTTCCCAGCCTGCCGGGGAGGATCGTAGATTGGCTGAAGACTTTATACATGGGGGCTAAGACTTTTCCACTGTTGAACAGTTGTCTTAGTACCTTTTTAAGGGTGGGTCTGGTTTACATAGGGTTGCCCTTTTAAGCCTTTTGCTCTATCACTCGCAATTTGACCTTTTGCAGAAAGAAAATTAAAATGCCTTAAAAATTTTTCCCTCCATTATTTGCATTTGGGCAAATATAAAAAATTCTTTTCCCAAAATGACCAAAGCGGAATTTTTAATTCTGATTTCATGTCAGAGAAAAAACCCTGCAGAGGGGGCTTTATTAGGGGGGAGGAAACTGCTGGTTTCAGCGTAATCTAGTATATAATGTGTAATTCGTATATGTGTAAAAATGAAAAAAAATTTGAATGTGTGGATAGAAAAAAATTTTTGGGAAACAAGTATAAAGCTTTTAAAGGCAAGTATACATAATCTTTGTATTGGTTGCTATTGTTGTTTTGGGGGATATATAATTTTTAAATAAAATTGTGACCCTAGAAAAATAAAAAGATCCTAAGATCCCTTTTAATTTTTAATGTTTCAATTTTTTTGAAATGCTTACATATATAATATATTATTAATATATATTATAATTATATATATATATAATATTAAATATAATATATATATATAATATATACACCCAAAACCATCAAGTGTATGCAAATTGTAAAAAAATATCCTTGTATACAGGGGGAAGGGTTTAACTGTGAGTGTATAACTAGTTACAGTGAGGGGGGGGGGGGGGGTTCCCTCGGTTCCTGTGTAAAGGCGCCGCTTGTTCTGCCTGCAAAGAGTTACCATAGGGCAGAGCTAGAGGAGCCCACACTCCAGCGGCAGCAGACAACTTCTCTCCTATCTCAGAGTATGTATGGGAGAAGTTGTCATCAGTTCACAATGAATGACCCCTGTATATGGGACCGTCCAGCTCTCTGCACAGTGCTGGCTAAATCTGAATGGCCTCACACACGGGGAGAATGATGAGGACAATAGAGGTTCCTGGGCCTCCACAAGCCAGGCTTTTTACCTTCCACCCTCCTGCTCCCAAAGGCGGGGCCCGGGGGGATTTGGATCCTGGGTTGCCCGTACCTAAACACTGTTGTTTTGCAGAAAAGGGGCTGTGGGCCTGGAAGAAAAAAAACATGCGACAGAGTACAAAAGGGCACGGATCCTCTTACTGCCGGGTGCTGCTGCCACAGTCATAGTTTTTTACCCTTAAATGCTCCCTCTTTTTTTTTTGCCAAAATTGGCACCCTAGGTGATTGCCCCCTCTACCTACTCATTGTCCCGGTCCTGGTGACCGTGAGGACCATTCCGTCCCTT
>JAODAL010050467.1:0-27391 GCA_025379985.1 Phyllomedusa bahiana
CCTGGGGGGGGGGAAAAGGGTGGAACCCCCTGGCAAAGGGGGGGGGCTTTCAAGTGGTACCCTGGAGAGAAAAATTGGCTGAGCCTCATGTATGGCTTTGGACCCCGAGCCATTGGAATGCGGCGGGGGGGTTAGTGGGGTTTTTTCCCTTCGGGGATTTGGTCGCCGGTTCGGATTTGGCTCTAGGAAACCTCTGCCCCTCCTGGTTGTTTTTGGGGTTGACCAATTGCGGAGTTGGTCTATGGTTGCTCGGGGGTTTTGGAGCTAACTGGGGTTGGACAGTTAGCTGGGGAGTGAAAGATTGTTATAGTATTTATCATGTACCGTTAGGTACTTCTGGAATGTTGGTTATAGTATTTATGAAAATGTTATTTTTTTGTTTGTATTTTGTTAATTAAAAGGGGGCTGCTGTGGCCAATTTATCCAATTGGTTGTCCGTGGTTTATTGGGTAAGGGTCACAAGCAGTGGGTCTGGGTGGAAGGCGAGGCATAAGGCGGTAAGTTGTTGGTGGCGTTAACGCAGTCATCAGGGTTGCCCAGGGTCATGCTCCTAACATGTATTAAGGTTATAGACAGGCTGGAAATAAGATAAGTCATTAGATTAGCATGTCAGTGAATAGAAACTATGGTACTGATCCTGCTTGGAGGACCACAGGTCCCAGCAATACCTGTAGTGTGCTGGCTTTTGCTATATGTAGAATAAAGGGTGAGAGCAGTAAAAATAAATTTCAAAGTTAATGTAGTAAAATGTAAAAAAAATAAATATAAATTTAACATTATCAGGGGTTATTTTAATGTAAAATTAGTTTAAGATTCTATAAATTTTTAAATACATTTTTTATAAGAAATATTTCTATATTTTGGGGCCATTATATATTTTTATATTAATTTTATATGATCACAGTTTTCATTACATTTAAATAATTACTTTTTAAAACAGCTTGGGATAATTATAATAAATTACTTTTTATTATTGCACTGGTGTAAGTTGAGAAATATTGGACATTTTTTCCCCTTATAGCAATTCTACCTCCACTTTGACTACTCAGGCTCAGACAGATCACATTGAGATAGGTCTGCCTGTCAGAGCAGTAATGCACCTAGTTTTGCCGAACCACATTCATATATGTGTCTAATCTTATTAATGTGGTGCGACACACCTCCATAATGCCGCCAGAATGCCTCCAGAACATCCCTTCATGTTAGGCGCATTTGAAAGTGTCGAGTCTTACAAACAATGCCCCTAACACATACGTTAGGCGCATTAGAAATCATAGCCGGCTCATTGTACGCCAGAAAAAGGGTGAAAACCCCTTTCATACATGTTGCCCAGTATCTCTTGAAGTAACATCTCAATGCACCCAAGTCTGTGGAAAGGGTCTTAGCGGTAAATCCTGTTCCAAAATATGTCTAGTTACAGTTTATCCAATTGGTCACAGAGAGAAAGCAGTGAAGCTCATGAAGACAGAGACCGTTTAGTGTGTATAAATATATATAATAATGCAAACTTTGTGCCAAATCTTCAAAACCGTACCATGTATACAAAAAATAAGAGCACAGAACACTTAGCTGATTTCAGCGAGTCCTTTCAAGGTAAGTGTGCAGATGAGCACGCCAAAAAGCCATACGAGGAACGGAGCAGGGAAACCCAAGTCGTCCTACATCAGTAGCTGCATGTAGCCGATCACGCGACGTTTCGGGGGACACGCCCCCTTTCTCAAGCGTGACATCACTTCCAGGAAGGCCGTTCTTATAGTGTCCGACTCAAGGTACGTAAAATCTCTACTATTACAACATTGTTAACCTACTAGATACTGATAAACAAATGACATACACTTAAACAAATACTAAACACGGACACCTACTCACCGACCTACTATTACTAAGGAACCTATACGTATACTATTCTTATGCAAGATAACTCTCATATCGACGCTAACTAGTATAGTAACCTAAGTAAATAGTATATATAGACCTAAAAACAATGGGCTACAGGGTGCGGGGTATACACCTAACAATTATAAAAATACGTTCCACTGACAACTTTCGTTTAACTCCTTCGGTGAGAGCGCTTCTAATTTGGTATACCAGTATACCTGGTATACCTGGTATATACTGTCATGCAGGCCTTCCCCACTAAAGATCACGCCATGGATTTGAAATATCTAGACTTGGCGACAAACCCTAAACCTATGCAGCGCAGCCTAGGGCCCTCAACGGGAGGGCCCCTCAAGACTGACACCCCTCTTATTTTCCGGTCCCCCCAAAAGGGGAAAGGGCCCCTTGACAAATGTGGTGCCCGGTTTTTCCCCATGAAAGCTATAATGTCCATTTTGGTTTTCACAGCATTTTTGACCGGGCCAAAGGGTTAAAAAACTCTCCTTTCAAGAGATAACACAAAAATACCTGGGGTTTGGGGGGTCACACTTCCTCCTGAGAAAGAGGTGTTATGGATAGCATAGAGAGCCCTTTAAAGAAAATTATTAAATTTTAAACATAGCTAACCAAAGGGCCTCTTTAAAGAATGGGGCGAAATTATTCAAAACAATTTGGAAAATTCTTTAAAATTTTTTTCAGGAAAAACTTGGGGTTCGGAAGGGAAGTCGAACTTTGGGGGTATTTGGGGTTTAAAGAAAATTTGTGCTTTTGATTGATAAAAGGCTGCGAGCACTTGACGCTAAAAGGGGGCAAAAAAAAGCACTCCCTTGGGAGGAAGAAGGCAAACCCCTGCATGACATGTGCAGAGATAAAGCCAATCAAGACCGGAGGGATTCTGTGACGTCACTGCACTATAAAAGCCCGGGGCGCGACCGGGGGAACTCACACCCCTCCACGGAAAGGGATCAGGGAAGGTGTTTGCCCCCCGGCTATAGCTCTTACGGGAAAAAATTGGGGTTTTTAAAAACAGGGGATTTTTGTGGGGGCCCTCAGCTTGTCTCAAAAGACTTTTTCCCCTTAAAATTTTTCAAATTTTTTAAATTTTTGGGGGGGGGGGGGGGGGGGGGGGAAAATTGGGGGGGGGGGGGGGATCTAAAAATCCATTGGCTCCACTGAAAGCTCCCTTTACTTTCAAAAATCCAAGTGGGATCAAAAAGCCATTTCCGTTGTTTTCATTTAAAGAAACAGCGTTTTTACAAAAACAAATACCATTTTCTTTTTTGGGCTGCTAAATTTTCTATTGCGCAATTTACACCCGGGGGTTTTTAAAATTAAGCTTTTTTTTGCTGATGTCTAAACCAAAAATAAACCGTCTTTTTAAACCCCAAAAATTTATATAAATTTTTTCCCTGTAGCCTAATTCAAAAGAAAAAGGTTAATTTAAAACTCTGTATCTTTTTGTTGTGGGGCGTAGAAAACAACCAATTGTAACCCCAAACCTAAAGCAAACTATTTTGGGGCGGCTCCAATTTTTTGGCGAAATTTTAACATCCGGGGGTTTTTTTAAAAGGCGTTTTTTTTTGGGCTGGTGTCCCTAACAAAAAAAAAACCGTCTTTTTAAACCCCAAAATATAAAAATTTTTTCCTGAAAGCCAAATTTCCACAAGCAAATTTTAAATTAAAAACTGTTAATTCCTTGTTTGGGGCCGTAGAAAACACGAAATTGTAACACCTACAAAGCTCCCTATTTTAGGTGCGGCTCAATTCTTTGGGCCCGAAATTTTAAAATCGGGGGTTTAAATTAACCGTTGTTTTGCTTTTGGGGCCTGAAAAATAAAAAACCCGTCCTTTTTTCAACGCCAAAATATATACTTTTTTCCCTGTAGCCCTAATTCTTTGCCCAGGTTAAATTTAAAGGGCCTGTTTGTGTTTTTACTTTTAAAGAAAAAACACAAAAGTTTTTTAAAACGAAAAACAAAAAATTTTTTCCCCGGGCCTTTTGGGAGCGCAATTTAATCCGGGGGTTTTCCCCAAGCTGTTACTGATTACATTTGGAGTAAAAAACGGGGTGAAATTTTTAAATCTTTATACAGATACCCATCATCACACAGTGTCTGTACAATTTAGAACAAAAAAAGTCAGACAGAGAGGGGGGGTTCGGGGGCTCTGCACTGCGAGTGGAATTTGGGCACAAACTTTTCCTGAACGGGCCCAGGTCGCAGCACAGAAAAAGGGGGACGTCGCGGGCAGGGGCCCACTCGGTGGGGCCCCCACAACTCCCCGCTGTAAACTAGGGGGCCTTTTGGGGTTTGTTTCAAAAACCCCAAGGGTTCTTGTTTGGGTTGACTAGGTCATCCCTCTTCCCCCCAGATAAAAACTGGAAAAACCCCACCCAAGAGCCTTTGGAAACCCTTTCAGACAAAAAACCATTATTTGGGCATGCCCCGGGAGTGGGCCCAAGCGGCCCTCCCCCTTTCCCTTAAACCCCCCCTCTTTTCCCCATCCTTTCCCTCAGCCAGAGATCTACCTATGTCGCCCGGGGCTCACGCCATTTAAAAAGCGAGGATGAAAAATTTGAGGAGGGCGGGTAAAATCCACTACTTGGCGCGAAAAAATTTGGGCCCCAAATCCCCTGCTTTTTTGCAGTAGGCGGCAAAATAGATTTTGAAGTGAATGGGAGGTCATTTGTGAGGGGTTCACCCTGGGCATCCCCCAAGACCGGTGATGAGGACACCCATAAAACGATAAAACCCCAAATAGATGATGATTTTGCCGACCGCACTTGGGAGCGGGGTGAGGAAAAGGGCTTCATAAATCGTCGGGAGAAGAGGGTGTCAGCTTGCGCGTCAGGAAGCACGCAGCCAGAAAGGGGGTTTCGTGTGGCCGTGAGTCAGCAGGATACAGCAGTGTGGGTCGGGACCCCAAGGGGGCCCCCGGGGAAAAAAAACCTGCTTCTCCAGGCCCCAAGAAAGTAGCGGCACGGGGGCTCAGCGAGGCCCCGCGTCAACACATGCACGCACCCAAACTTTTGGCCTGAGAGAAACGTGGCTCAGATGTGGTGGCCACCCCCCCCCGCAGCAACAGCAGCAGGGAACAGCCGCCCCCGTGGGAAAGCATTTCCATTGGAGCCAAACCCAAAGGGTCCCCCACCTCTGCAGAAAGGAGCTGTTTCCCTTTGACACATCTCCCGGGCCAGATGCTCCCCGCTCCTCGCTACCCATGGCCACAGTCGTTCCCCGAGGCGATTGCAAAGAAAACAACCGTATTCTCCAAAACCCTCCTAAGGGGAAAAGCGAAAGCCGGCTCCCTTGTCCCAAATTGTTGGTAAATTTCAGCCTTCCCCTTTTCCAAAAAGGGACTCTGGGGCCATTCAGAGAACTAATGGATTTTTGCCGGGGCCGGATGGAGAGTTTCCAAACCGTAATTTCTTTTTCCAAAAAAGGGAGTACCCCAGCACTTCATAAAAAAATTTAGAACAGAAGGGGGGGTCGTTCCCCTTTAGCTTACGGTTTGTTCCAAGGTGCACCCAGCGCGGACCGTCTGGAGCTGTAACTACGGTCAGGGCCGGGGGCAAAGGGCCCTTACGGGCCCCCGGGTGAATTTTGTTTTTCCCGCCCAGCAAAACCAACAACTTTGGGCAGGAAAGCCGCTTTTCCCCACGTTGTCAAACGCTGGCACCTGCCCCCAATGTCCCCCCATCCTCCCTTTCCCCCACCCCCCACCATCTCAGCCTCCACAAATACTTGCTCCCTCATAAACCCCATGTTTTTTAGGGCCAGCGGTGGTCACTCAGTTCTACACCTGGGTTGCCTCACGAACAAAGTCCCCAAAAGGGGGGGAACTGCTCCCGCATGGGAGCAAGAAATCGAAAGTGTTTTCTTCCCCCCCCCCCCAAAATGCAAATTTGGGAACCCCCTGGTGGAAAGGACAATCTGGGGGAAAAGGGGTCCGCCAGTCAAACCCAGGAGGGGGGGTTTCCCCTGCACCCTGTGGGGGGCACCCGGGGGTTCCCAAACTTTTGGTTTTTGGAAAAGGTTCCCGAAAATCTTTTTCCCCCTCTCTTCAACAAATTTTTGAAAAAGGGCCCGGAAAAATGTGCATGCACTTTTTCCATTTCGGACAAGCCGGAAACAAACCCCCCTCGAGTTGCAGCGCAGAACGGCCCCCCCCCCAACACACTCCCGATATGGGATGTTTTCCAAACCCCTGGAATTCCAGCCTTAAAATGTTGGATGACTGTATGAAAAAAGAAAGGGGATTAACGGGTTTTTTTGGGTGATCCCCGGGAGAAAAAGAAGTACCCCCCCTGTTAACTTTGGGTGTCAGCCATGGGAGCAATGCGTGACACCTGCCGGGTTTTTGAGGGGCCTTCCGGGGGAGCGACCCTTATTTTTTCAGTTCCCCCAGGAAATAAAGGGAAAGAAAAAACGTTTATTCCACGCTTCATGTCCCCGGAACAAGGGAAACCCCGGGGAAAAACTTCGGGGGAGGGGACTAGGGGGACCCGTGGGGACTACATCTTTGTGGGCCCCATGATTTCCGGGGTTGGGGAAATGAAAATTTGGGGGGAGGGAGGGGGAGGGGGAAAATTGGAGCGAAAGCATTGTCTGGGAAATGATGGGATTTTTCTACCCCAGGTTCCCAAAGCGAGGAGCAGGGGGGCCCGCGGGGAGGTGGATGGAGATGAGGAAAACGGGCAGTGACCCCCAAGCACCGTTTGGGAGTATAAAAGTGGAAATTGGGGGGCAGGGAGGGCCCCCCGGGGTCACTTGTGGGAAATGGCCCGGGAGCAAAAAGCTTATTTTTCCGGGGTAGTGACCGGGAATAGTCAGCATCCCCAGAGGGAAAAACTTCTGGGTCTCCCCCCTATTTGGGCCCTCGTACCTTTCCAAAAAGGAGCCGTTTTCCCCTTCCCAGGGGTATTGGAGGGAAGGGCCCAAAATCCCAAAAAAAAATATAAGGGAAAAACCTCCGAAAACGGGGGGGGGGGCCCCCTGCCTATTTGCGGCATCATCCCCTTCCCTGACAGGTTTTGACCGGGGGGTTCCCTTCCCCCGCTTCCCCGTTACTACTGCCGGTGGGTTTCTGGGGAAGGTTGGGGGGGGAAAAGGGAGTTTCCAAACCCCATTGTTTTTTAACCCAAGTTCTTGGGGTCACTTTTGGAAAGAACAGCTTCCCTTCACCCCCTTTGTGGGGGGAAAAAGGAAAAAGGTTTTTTTAAAAATCGCCATTCCCCGCAGGGAGACCAGGACCTGGAAGCAATCCCTGAACCAACAGGTTGTTGCCTACTTGGGGCGCACTTTTCCCCTCAAAAAAGTTCAAAAAGATCTTCCCGGGCTAACGGGACCCAAAATAAATGTGTGGCCGTTAAAAAAAAAAACCTTTTTCCAAATTTTGCAAGTGGAAAAAAAAAAAGGGGGGTTTTTCCCCGCCCGGGGGCCCCGTATGTGGCCCTCAAAGCGGGGGTTTTTATTGCGGCCGGGGGGCCCTCGTTACCCCAAGGAGAACCAGTTTTTTTTCCACGGGGGAAAAGTGGAAAAAGACGGGCCTTTTTTTAAGAAAGAATCAGGCGTGGGTCGGCAGGATTTTTTCCCCACACCCAATGCCCCTTGGCGCAGTCCCGGGTTCAAAATACCCGGGGAGCCACATTCGATGCCGCCACCTGCCGGATCCACAAACTGCTGCCGTTTTCTTCCCCTCTGCCCCACCACCATCTTTTTCCCAGGGACTGGGATTTTGCCACCCACCTCAAAACTTTTGCATTGTCCACCTTTTATGACCTCATGCGGGTGTGCTGTTGTGTTGCCGTGACATCCACACTGTTCATTTGCCCACTGTCTGACCTTTATCTGCTGCTGTTTGGCCCCGCTGCCATGTTTCCCCCACCTTGTCATTGTGCAACCCCCCTGACCTCATTTCTGCTGCTGCCGTGACCTTCCCGCTCTCAGTCATTGTGCCACTTCTGTGGCTTTTCCTCCCTTTTTTTGCCACCTCCCCGGGAAAAAAATTTTTTGGGCCCCTCTCTAAACCTCATGCTTTCTGCTTTTGACTCCGGCCCCTGCCCCTTTCCCCAAATTGTCATTGTCCCCCGGGCCCGACCTCATGCTGCCTTGGCCCGCCCCCTAAAAAACCCCCGCTCTCAGTCATTGTTTCCCTTTTGGGCTTCTCCTTTTTTTTGCCCCCCTCCAGAAAGTCATTGTGGGCCCCTGCCTGATCCCCATGCTGCTGCTGCGTTTACCTCCACACTGTGTTAAATTTTGCCCCAAATCTGTGGCCTAATAAAACCTTTTTCCACCCCCAAAAATGTCATTGGGGCCACGGGCCCGACTCATGCTGCCCGCTGGTTTGTGACCCCCACACTTTTGTATTGTGCCACCTTGGCCTAATACGTTTTGCCACCCCCAAATTCATTGTGGGCATCTGCCCCGATCTCATGCGCTGCCCCCCGTGACCTTTTACACGTTTTTATTTTACCACTCTGGGCCCCCAAAACCCCTTTTTCCCCTCCGAATGTCATTGTGCAACTGCCTGATCTCAAACTGCTGCCCCGTAAAACCCCCACACTGTGTGATTGTGCCACCTGGGTGGCCTTAAAACTGTTTTTTCCGCCTTTCCCAAAAATCATTGTCCACTGCCTTTACCTCATACTGCCCGCCGCCCTGGGCCTTTTTCCCCAAAAGTGTGATTGTGCCAAATCTTCCCGGCCTAATACTGTTTCTTTTCCGCCTCCAAATGGGCAATTTTGCCACTGTCTGATCTCATGCTGCTGCTGTCCCTACCCCCACACTTTGTGATTTGCCACCTTTTGTGGCCTAATACTGTTTTTTGCCACCCCCAAATGTCCTTGTGCCACTGCCCGATCTCATACTGCTTGCCCGCCGTGACCTCCCCACGTGTGATTGTGCCCTGTGGGCCCAATGCCCGTTTTGGCCCCCCTCCAAAAGGCCCTTTTGCCACCCTGACCTCATACTGCTTTCCCCTGACCCCCACACTGGGGTGGAAATTTTGCCACTCTGTGGCCCCAATACTCTTTTGCCGCCTCCAGAATGTCATTGTGGGCCCCCTGCCCGACCTTTATACGCGGCCCCCGTGACCTCCACACTGCGTTTTGATTGTGTTTCTCTGTGGCCTAATACTGTTTTGGCCCCCTCCAGAATGCAATTTTGGGCCCCTGCCCCCGATCCCATACTTCTTTTCCCCCCGTGACCTCCACACTGTGGGGAATTTTTGCCCCACCCGGGTTGGCCCAAATTTCTCTTTTGGGCCGCCCCCAGAATGTCATTTTGCCACTTCCTGACCTCATACTGTTTGCGCCGTGCCTTCCCCAAAATTTTTGGATTGTGCCACTCCCCTTTGGCCTAAAACTGTTTTTTCCCGGCCCCCCAGAAAAGGCATTGTGCCCCTGCCGGAAACCCCATACCGGCGCCCCCCCGTGACCTCCCACTGTTGATTGGGTCACTCCCGTGGCCTAAAAACTGTTTTTTGGGCCCCCTCCAGAATGTCAATTTTGCCCCCTGCCCCGACTCAAACGCTGGCCCCCCGGACCTCCACACGTGTGAAATTTGCCACTCTGTGGCCTAATACTTTTTTTTGCCCCCCTCCAAATGTCATTGGGGGCCACTGCCTGAAAATCAATTTCCCGCTGCCCCCCGTTTAACCCCCACACTGTGTGGGTTTTGCCAAAATCTGTGGTCTAAACCCGTTTTTGGGCCCCCCTCCAGAATTTTCATTTTTGCCCCTGCCTGATCTCATGCTGCGGTGCCGTCCTTTACCCTCCACACTGGGGTGATTGGGGCCACTCTGGTGGCTTTCCCCCTGTTTGCCACCTACAGAATTTCATTGTTCCCCCGCCTGATCTCGCTGCCGTGGCTGGGCCCCCGTCACCCCCTTTCCCCACCTGTCCTAAAGTTGGGCCCCCTGAGCCCCCAGCTTGTTTTTTTCCAGCTTGCCCCCCCGGGAAAGACTTTACAGGCTACATTCCCGGGTTGAGGGTTTTTTGGGCAGTTTTTTTCCCCCTTAATGCCCCCGGGGAATTTTTTTTAGTGAAGCGATTTTAAGAGCGGCCGGGAGTCATTTTGCGTGTCTTTTCTTTAAAAAACAACATTGTATGAAAAAAACCAAACCCCAAACCCCTCTGCAAATTTTAGCATGGCACAACCGTTCTACAGCACCCTGCAGGCTCTGTGCGCCCGGGAAATTGCTGCTTTTTTAAAAAGCGATTCCCTCCAAAATAATTCGGGAAACCCAATTTATTTTTTCGGAAAATTCGGCGAAATGACCGAATCAAATTTTTGAGAAATTCGCCCCATCCTCTAGCTCTCAACCCCTTTTGGAGAAAATTTTAATCCCAGGAAGTTTTATATTTTTTGATGCCTTTAGTAAAAGCAATCACGCAGTAACTTTTCTCAGAAATGATAGACCTTAAAAAACCAGGTCCCCGGTTTAAACTTTGTAAAAGGGGAAAGTGGAGCTCGCAAAAAAATACCAGAGCCCCCCAACCTAACAAAAGCTTTGTGCTGCTGTTCCCAGTAGTAAACTATCAGAACAAAATTTAAAACAGAAATGGACGTGGAAGTTGACAAAACAGGGGTTCCATACCCGACAGAAAAGCATGTGGGGTCCCTTTTCAATTTAATCAAAAATTTTAAGTCTATGTTTGATAACCCGAAGGTTGACAAAACCTACTCAGTATGCTTTTGGCCCCGGGGTTTAAAACCCCAGTAAACCAGCTAACCCGAGGTGGGACCAGCAACTCACCTTAAAGACACTACCTGGCCCCCCAAATGGGCCCACATTTTTATACAAACCCTTTCATGTTTTAAAATTTTAAAAAAAGCAAAGTTTTGAACTATTTGAGCAGAATCTTTATGCAGAGATTCCCGGGCCCCAGGGTTTTTCACTTTTCCACAACATTTCCAACAAACAGCTTGGGTCTTGGAAAAGTTTTAAAAAGTTTTCTACTTGGAAGTCTTTTAACCCAAACTAAAAACTTTTCTTGATTCATATAGCAAGGGGTCTCAAAGCCAGGTCAACAGGGAACAGAGCAAAATTTAAGGGTTGGGACTATTCACTAAAAAGCCAAAACCGTGGGAAAGAGCTCACACAAGTCCCCCCCCGAAATTTTTTCTACATAATGTTCAACAAGAGTCTTATGCACAAGAACTTGAATTCCTCCAAAATAAAAGAGGTGTTTCTAAAGACAGTTCCCTGAAGAGACTTGACCCATTTATAGATGCTAGTGGACTGTTGAAAGTTCAGGGACAAATCTCAAATGTAAGACTTTGTACATATGAATGCAACCCAATAATACAAACAACCACATCGCATCTTTACTTGTACAACACTATTATGAACAGACTAAGCACCAAGGATGTTTGTTCACTGAGTGAGATTTGCGTACAGCAGGATTCTGAATAGCGGGAGCAAAAAGACTTGTTAGTTGTTTGATTTTTGAATGTATCACTTGCCGAGGAATCCGTGGTATGTTCCAGTCACAAACGATGGCTAATCTTTCTGCAGACCAACTCAGTATGGAACCTCTTTTACAAATGTTGGTCTTAATGTGTTTGGCCTTTGGTCTGTCACCACACAGCCCACTAGAGGAGGCCATCTCTAACAGTAATTTTTACTTGCATGAGTGTTAGGACTGTACATATAGAAGTTATTGAGTCTGTGGACACATCCAGCTTCATAAATGCTCTCAGGCATTTTATTTCTATTAGAGGCCCAGTCAAATCCATCAGCTCTGATAGAGGTCCTAATTTTATGGGAGCCTGCAAAGAGCTGGGAATCTCTGCAAACATTGACAGTGAACACATAGAGAAATATCTTGCTGATCAAGGCTGTACATGGATGCTCAATCCTCCACATTCTTCTCATATGGGAGGTTCCTGGGAGCGTATGAGAGGTGATATGACACAGAGGTGAGATCGCAGGACAGGGGGACAGCTGGCAGCAGGGGGAGAGGTGATATTACACAGGGGAGAGATTTCAGGACACAGGGGAGAGATTACAGCGCAGGGGAGATGAGAGCATGGGGGAGAAATTACAGGACTGGGAGCATCATAACAGAAGAATGTGATGGCCTGGCAGGAAGGGAGTACTTATGTGCAGCAATGCGCGTTCCCGAGCCCGGCCATCACAGAGAGAAGATTCAACTGAGCAAGCAGGCCAGGACAGGAGAAGTGAAAACAGTCGGAAACCCTGACAATGAGCAGTACACAACAGACAGAAAAGAGATGGACATTCTAATATGGTACATATTTTTAAATTACTTATAAGTACAAACTTGCTTAAATTTGCATTTGAGATGTTCCCACATCAATTTAATATCGTGGCAAAACCCCTTTGATACCCACTGATCCAGAGGATACTCTTTTAATGACACCTTCTACTCTTCTCACCCAAAAAGTTAGTCCAGAGACAGCTCCTCTTGGTGAATTTATTGGCAAAGACTTATACAAGAGCCATTGGAGAAGAGTACAAATCCTAGCAGATACTCTCTGTGATAAATGGAGAAGACAGTACCTCTCTACTTTAAAGACATGTAACAAATGTCAGGCCAATAAACCCAACATGAAACTTGGAGATGTTGTTCTTGTAAAGGACTCTCAATTGAAGAGTAATGAATGGCCTCTAGGACTGATAACCAAAGTATTTCCTAGTGAAGATGCCAAAGCCAGGAAAGTGGAAGTCAAAGTTTGCAGGAAAACTAAACCTAAACTTTTTCTCAGACCCGTTATTGAACTGATTGTGTTGTTCTCTTTTGAGGTGTTTTAATGTGGTACACTGGGGTGCCAGACCAGGAGTGTTATGCCGCAGCTATATGCCTTGGCTATGTTTCTTATATTCTTTGTATTTGTATTTCTGTGTTTCAGTTGTGACAGCTCCATGTAGTGGCTATTTGGAAGTATGCTTCAGGTCATTGTCCATTTGGAAGACCCATTTTTGCCCAAGCTTTAACTTCCTGGCTGATGTCTTGAGATGTTACTTCAGTATTGACATAATCTTCTTTCCTCATGAGGCCATCTATTTTGTGAAGTGCACCAGTCTCTCCTGCAGCAAAACAACCCCACAACATGATGCTGCCACCCCCGTGTTTCACAGTTGGGATGGTGTTCTTAGGCTTCCAAAGTTCCCTTTTTCCCCTACAAATGTAATGTTGGGTCTTTAATGGCCAAACATTCAATTTTGTTTCGCCAGACCACAGGACATGTCTCCAAAAAGTGGGTCTTGTTCCCCTGTGATTTAAAAACAAAAAACGGCTTTTATAAGTTTTTTTTGGGAGTAATAGCTTTTTTCCTACAGAGGGGCCCTATCCCCCATGTTGATACAATACTTGTTCACTGGGGATAATACTGGATGGGCGAATTGATTCAAACGAAGTGGAATTCGTTTTAGAATTTCAGGAAAAACTTCGGTTGAACGAAGTCAAAGTTTGGGGTATTTTGGGTGAACAAAGTGTGCTTTTGTTTGATAAAATGGCTGCGGCAAAAGGGCGTTACATGGGGCAAGCATCTGGGAGGAAGAGGGGCTAGCTGCTGACATGTGCAGAGATGAAGCCAATCAGAGACGGGGGATTCTGTGACGTCACTGCACTATAAAGTCCGGGCGCGACGCGGGAGCTCACATCCTTTCCTGTACTGATCGAAAGGTGCTGTGGGGCTGATTGTGATAGCTTTACTGAAGAACTGTTTTTATCAGCGATTTTTGTGTGGTGTCTCAGCTTGTCTAAAACTGTTCTCTTAATGTTCTATTTCGATTTTTTGGGGTATTTTAAACTGAAGACAGGTGCGTCCCCGCAGCTGCATATACATTTTAATCTATTGCTCACAGCAATTGAATATCCCAAGGGGGGTCTAAGCCATTTTTGTTTATTCATTTAAAGAAACAGCGTTTTCACAAACAAACACCCCCTCTTTTTATGGCTGCTCTTCTTTTGCGCAATTTCATCCAGGGGTTAATTAACGTTGTTTTTTTGCTGTGGTGACAAAAAAAAACCATCTTTTTTTACCCCCAAAAATTCAATTTTCCGTAGCTAATTCACAACGAAGGTTAATTACAATTTTTTCTCTTTTTGGTAGCGTAGAAACACGCCCCTTGTAAAACCTACAAAGCTTATTTTTTGGTTGCTCAATTTTTGGCGCAAATTTTCAATCCCGGGGTTAATTAAACGTTTGTTTTTCTGTGTGGTGACTCCAAGAAACCGTTTTTTTTCACAGCCAAAAAAAAAAATTTTCCGTAGCCAAAATTCAAAGCGAAGGTTTTAATTACAAATTTTTTCTGTTGTGTAGGGTAAAAAACATGCCATTGTAACAGCTACAAAGTCTAGTTTGTGGTTGCTCAATTGTTTGGCGCAAATTTTCATCCAGGGGTTAATTAACGTTGTTTTTCTGCTGGGTGACTCCAAAAAACCGTCTTTTTCCCCCCAAAAAAAAAACAATTTTCCGTAGTAATTCACAAGCCAAGGTTTAAATTTCTAGTGTTGAGCGATTGGTTGGTTCAGATCCCCACAAAAATCTAGTCGGCCGCTATCGATAAGGGGTTTTTTGATAGTGAGCATCGATTTTGACGATTACCCTTAAAGTCTATGGGAGAGCAACAACACCTTCATTATTCACCCAACAGGCTGGGAGAAGGCTGAAATTAACATCCACAACAGTCAAATGGGATGTGTACATCTTAGGCAACACACTTAGGTTATTAAGGTCACAGAAAAAAAGTCACAGACCATTCCGTATCCTGTCTTGTACCACAGCTGACACGTTAAACCTGCATCACCCACCATATATTTAAAAAAGCGCCAGAAGGACAGTATGATTTGATATCCATCATTTACTTGAACTGGACATTGAATTCCTGTCTGGAACGCTGCATGAGCCCAAACCTGCATTGAACCCCAGATTTAAAAAGTGCCGCAAAAAGGAGGTGTCTTTTCAACACCTTTTTAGTTGAAACTGGACATAATATATCTTCCAGATACGCGCAGAATGACCATTTAAACTGCTCTGACCCACAGTTTTTAAAAAGTGCCGGAAAAAAGGAAGTCTTTCAACCACCATTTTAGTTTCACTGGACATTGATATACCTGTCCTGGGCCACTGCATGGAGGCCCCAAACCTGCATGACCCCCCATTTAAAAAGTGACGGAGAAAGGAGACTTTCAACCACCATTTATAGTTTCAGCTGGACATTGACTATACCTGTCCTGTGGCACCAGCATGAGCCCCAAACCTGCATGACCCCCACATTTAAAAAGTGCTGAAAAGAGGGGCTTTCAACATCATTTTAGTTTTCATGGGGAATTGGCTATATGTCCTGGGCCACAGCATGAGCCCCAAACCTGCATGGGACCCCCACATTTAAAAAGTGCCGGAGAAAAGGAGACTTTCAACCACCATTTTAGTTTCAACTGGACATTGATTACTGTCTGGGCCAGATGAGCCCCAAACTGCCATGACCCCAATTTAAAAAGTGCCGGAAAAAAGGAGTCTTTAACACCATTTTGTTTCAAGGACTTTGGACTATACCTGTTGGGCACAGGCATGAGCCCAAACCTAGCATGACCCCACTTTTTAATATAAAGTGCTGGTAAAAGGAGTCTTTCAACCACCATTTTTAGTTTTCACTGGACATTGGACTATACCTGTCCTGGGCCACAGCATGAGACCAAACTGCATGACCCCCACATTTAAAAAGTGCCGGAAAAGGAGTCTTTAACCACACTATTTAGTTGAAAACTGGGAAAAAAAAAAACAAATTGACTATACCTGTCCTGGGCCACAGCATTGACTAGGGCCGGAGTTACAGTGGGTGGGTGAAAGCCAGGGCTGGCGTCCGTCATCTATTAACACGCAGGTTAAAATGCCCTGGATGACGCGGGCAACGAAAACTGTCGTGCTGAAGCAGAGTGCGGAAGCGGAAGTATGAGAACTCCAGCCTTCCTCTGTACACAGTCAATACCTGGTAGCGCTTGCCCTCCGTATGTGTGTGGACCAATTGAGTTCACTTGGAAATTACTGGTGGTTAACGCTCTGGTACACCCATGTGCCTTTTTCCTTGGCATTCTTTTTCTCATTCTTACTCAACGTGCTGGAGGAAATGGTCCTCTGTACTTTGTTTCTCTGTCTGTGTACATATTCCATGTTCTCTGAATAACCTACATTGGTCAAAGTTTTCTGTACCTCCTTGTACAATTCAGAGGAATTTTTTTAAACAGCTATTTTGTACATGCAAGTTTTTTTGTATTTATTCTAGAAAACGCAATTTTTAAAATAGGATGGATCCACCTTGTCTTTGTTCTCTTTTTTTCATGTATAAAAATTGGGGGTTGTATCACAATACAGGATGTTAAGCTATGTTCAAAGATCTTGCATAAACAAGGTCATTTTTGCAATATGTGTCCATTTTAACAGTGTCCTACCTATTCCTGTTTCTGGACGCACCATCACCCTTGAAGCCACTCTTGACATTGTGAAGATACAAATGTCTGTTAGAAACAACATTTTTTAGAATAGGACCTGTAGTATAGCGCGTTGTCACAGCCAAAAATGCCCCCAAAAATTCAAGCATGACCCTTGAGCCACTTTGGTCAATTGTGAAGAACTAAGGTCTGGTTAGAAACAACATTTTAGAATAGGACCTGTAGTATAGCTGATGTCACAGCAATTTTGCCCCCAATTCTAAAGAGGACCCTTGAGCACTTTCGGTTCAATTGTGAAAGAAAAAATGGTCTGTTAGAAACAACATTTTTTTATAATAGGATTGTAGTATTGCGCATTTCAAAGCAGCATGACCAAAAAAATTAATAAAAAATGACTTCTCAGCCACTGGGTTTAAATTGTTTGAGGGAGTAGGAAATGCCACTTAGAAGGCCACATTTCTATTCCAAAGACCATAATTATAGCTGTATCTCACAGCATCATGACCCCAAAAAATTATAATTATGACTTCTCAGCCTACTTTTAAAAATTGTGAGGAGAAATGCCACTTAGAAGTCACATTACTATTCAAAGGACCATGATTATTGCTGTATCTCACAGCAACATGACCTCAAAACCATTTGACAATGCGAAAAACTTCTTTAGTAAAGTGAGTAAATGGAATACGGTGTTGCATGTAACCTTGCTGTCTTTTACAGTCTCTCCACGCAAAACCATCAAAATGAACTGTTGGGAAATGAGAATAAAAAATTGCAGTAAGAAATGATCATTATAAAAAAAAAGTTTTAAAGAGGACCTTTTCTGTTGAAAAAAGAATGTGAAGTAGCCGGAAACTTAAAATAATTATAAAAAAAATTAAAATTTCCTTTTTAAAAATTTTAGGTGACCTCGGCAATTGGGGCCACAACATCATCAGAGTTCCATGCCTGATTCATCTTGATGAAGTCAACGATCCACATTATCTGTGGGAAAGCCGGATGCGTTTGTCTTATTGATCCTCTCAGCTGTGCTGAAGGTTGTGCTCAGCGATATGACGCTGGCTGTGGGCAGGACAAACCTTCTATGGCGTGACTTGCCAGCTAGGGCCATTCGTCCATTTTGGATACCCAGAAGTCTAGTGGGTCCGGAGGAACACATGCAAAAACATCGGTGTGAGACGCAGATATTATAGTCGTGCACCATGATTTAAGCTAGATCTCTGTGTGTTGGTTGTGTGCCCTGCATTGCATGCAGCTTGGGTGAGGTGGTAAACAAATGATTGCCAAGAGGTAACCAATAGGCATTCTGCCACCTTGCTGCTGCTGCCGCTACGCCTCTTGGCCTTACTGCTGTTCACGGTCGTGATGTTGTTCCACCGTGACATTTGGGGGAAACGTGAAGCTGACGCAAACAGATGTCTCCAGTGGATCAATCAGCAAGGTGCTCATTTCTTGCATTTTACTCTCTATTTGGTGTGGGTGGAAGGAAAGTGCTGATTTTTTGTTTTGTACGGGGATCCAGGAGGGATGGCCCCACCAGTAAAAACTGTTGTTATTTTGATGGCCTTAATGCGAGAACATGTTGGAGGAAATGGAGCATCCAAGCAGAGAGATGGAGCCTTGATTTCCCAAGCCTCTGGGTCGAAGGCGGCACTAGCAAAATGATCTTCTCATTTCCTCTCTCCGCCTCCAAGTCGCGGCACCTCTTTCCAAGGCAGGGACGTCGGTATCATCGGTGTCTTTAGGAATACCTCCTCCTCCTCCTACCTCCTATACGCTGACTCCGGCACCGCTTCACACAGCCCTGGGCTTGCTGAGATGATGCACCCTGAGAGCTGATGCGCCACCTTGCATAGTCTGGACCCGAACCACTGCCTAATTGGGGTAAGACCGATGAAATTGTGAAACTGTTGGGCATTGTGAGATTTTGACGGAGAGAAAAGAGAAAGGCTCAGTGTCCGCATTCTGGTCCGTCTCCTCCTCATCGTGGTGGAACTGTTGTTTCGAGTGTTCCAACGATGTTCCAGAACTAAGATCACCACAATGCTCATGCGAAAGGGCTTGTCACGCACTGAAACATTTTGGTGGCTTCTTAAACTGGCAAGGATGGTGCAGAGCTCTTTCACCTGCCTCCACTCTCGGTGTTCAACACCCCGAGGTCTGTACGCTGCTTGTCAGGGCCATGTGTCACTTCGTACTGCGTGATGGCATATGCGCTGCTGCCACAATCGCTGGAGGCATGGTGGGAGGGTGGAATTACAGCGTGTTGCTCACGTCAAACAAGAGACGGTTGATGGGGAGGGCCGAGTGACCGCTTGCAACGCAGCCAGGGGGACGGTAGCAGGGTGCGTAACGGCGGAAAAAAAGGTTTTGCGACTCAGACCTCGAGGCCTTTTCAGCCAGGCAGTCCAGACCCGGTAGAGGCTCTTTAGAAATTTCTGGACGGACAAGGTTCGTGTCTGTGGCCTAGGCATGGGATGTGCTCAGCTACCGATCGTAAGGAGCGGCCAGCAGATTGTCGCCCCGTTATCGCACACCACCTTGCCTGGCACAAGGTTCTTGTCACCAGCAGCGGCTCGGTTTTCGTTGCTTAGAGCGTCACAGCTTTGACCTGTGTGTGGCGGTCTCCAAGGAGATTAATTTCAACACGGCCTGGTGTCTTCTGGGCCGTGATGCCACCGAGGACTTGGGGGAAAGAGCCGTGCACCATCCTGCGGTTTTGAAGAGTAGTGCGCCGAGCCTAGGAGCCACCGTCACCCCAGAGACATCAACCAGCTCACCCAGTGAGCTGTCACAGAGATTAGCTGCTTGGCCGGTGGCTTACTAGTCATGTGGCGGTGGTGAGATGGGACTTTGTCCGGAACAGATTGCAGACAACGCGATTGAAAAAAATTTTAGATGTCACGTGGCTGGCCAGGGCGAAGGACCTTTTCTGGCAAAGAAATGCCTGCTGACATCTGGTATTGGGGGAGGCGAGGGCCATGACGTGGCTGGAAAACCATCTGTTCACCAAGAGCGAGGGAAAGGCAACATTTCCAAGGGCAAAGCCTGGCAATGCCGACATTCAGGCTTTTGTGCTTTGGGATGGTTTGGGATGTGGTGATGTAGAGGTGTTTTCTTCTGGGTAGGTTTCCTCAAACCTGGGAAGACAGAAGGCCTGGTGCTTGCGTCAGGACTGGCCGCCTTGGTACGGCGTTGGCAGGTCGTCAATAACTGGCGGAAGGAAGAAGGTGTAGGATGGTCTCTGGTGGTGCTGGTGTACTCGGGGACGGTGGAGGGCTTGAAGCGGGAGGATGATCCCTACTGATCATGACTATGAGAGACATGGCAGAGTGAGGAACGCATTGGTGGTGGGGACGGAGGAGGAGGCGGAGTGGGAGCTGAGGGTGTGAGACAGTGGTTGGAGGCCCGGCGTATATGGTCTTGGCTTTTTTGGCCAGAGAGTGTTCCCGTCATTTAGCAACTCATGCATCGGATGCATGGTGTACTTAGACCTTTGTTGGTGGTGGTTACCAGCCTTAAGGTTCTTCTTGCCTCTACTTTATGTCGTTTACGGCGTACAGAGGCGTTGCCTAGTAGGTGTTCACATTTAAATTGGACATTGCTGGTGTGAATCAGAGGACTTGCTCGAAAGAAGGCCAGGGCTTGAGAGAGAGGTCCTGGACCTTTGTTGTCTGGGCGATATGCGAGGAGGGGGTTTGCGCTGACCGTGGTGGGGGAATCATATTTCTGTCTGAGACTTTCATGGGGGGAAGCGATTAACGCGCCCTATTCCCTTTATTGTTGGCTGGGCTACTCGCGTATTGACACTACCCGCATCGTTTCCTCTCGTCACTGATGAGAAATGGGCTCGGCAGAACGCAGTTAGTATTAGTTTCTGCTGGGGAAGAAGACCAGGGAAGGATCCGCAATGTCGTCATCATCATCATCATCTCAACACAGGTGGACTTGGGTCTGTCATTGAGATCGTCAATTCTGATCCAGAAGTCTTGCCGGTGCTAAGACAAGCTAAGGAGAGGCCTAGACTGCAAAGGTGTTGGTTTCTTGAACTGGATACGCTCCTCAGCCGTGATTAATTGTGGCGCGACGCGTGTGACCGGTTCGGCATTTTGCTCTCTTACGAATTCTCGAGCGCGTCACTGATTGGTATATTAGGTAGCGCGCAAGTGATAATGGGGTGCAGAGAGTGGACTCGTTAAGATTATTCAAGTCGTCTTGGATGTCTTTTGTAACATGCGCCTTCTACCGCCAACGACCGCATTGTTGTCACAAAGAGGTTCTTCAGACATGGGATTATCCACACGTGGTGGGTACCACGGATAGTTGACATTTTATTATTAACGAGAGTGATTGTGATGTTAGATGTCGACCCGATTCTTTGGTAAGGCTTTGCGTGACTGGCGGAGGATACGAGGATTGCTAAGACTGTCTAGATGAGGTTGTGCTCATTAACCGATCTGAAGGGTAGATGATGTAGGCGCGGAGTACTTCGATACTTGGTAAGAAATGTGTTGCTGGGTTTATCCTCTTATGATTATCACAGGGCCTTGAAGCCAGATCGATGACAGGCAGCTGAGTGTCCCTGCAAACATGAGCGATCCGCGCTGGATGGTATGTAGGTTTGGCGGCCAGCACTGGAAGGAAGACCTTTCTCTCAGATACCTCTACTCCATGTGGTTTCACTCGACGCCGTCTTTGCTCGCTTACCACCTGCATTTCGTCCATGTCCAGATATATAAAATTTGAGTAGGTATGGAAGTAGTTTGGAAAGTCTCTTCTTAAAAGACGGCTCAAATCAAAGTATTCTCAAATCTACCTCTAATATCAAGAAACGCTAAAATTTGCTGTGGTATGTCTTCATGAGTACATTGTAACTGGAAGGGGTGCTATCAACAAATTGGATATTAACTTGGGCAAAAGTCGCGTAGTAAAATTTTCTGACCGTATTTGTTATGTTTTGGGTTTATAATAGATGTGTTAGTTTTTTGCACCGCTTTCAATTCACTTTTTGGTGGGAATATAGAAGTTGTAATGTTTTAAGATTTTACGTAGATGCTGCGTCATATATGAACGATAGTATCTTGGGTGCGACAGAAAAGGGCGATTGAAAAAGACGACTTTTGTAGATGAGATGGTGATGTTGTTGAGGTATGAATGTAAACTGTGTATTTTGTGTTGTGCGACAAGCCTTTCACAGAAGTTCAAGTCTGTGGTGTATATAGAATTGCTGTTTTAAGAGATTTACGTGTGATGGCGCTTGCGTCAATGAACAAGTTACTGATAGTGCGCAAAGAGTAGTCAAAAATAACACATCACGTATTGAGACTGTTATGTTTTGTGATATTATAGATAACTGTATGGTTTTTGACATTTCACTAACTTCTAGCCTGTGATTGTTGATAGTATTGAAGTTGCTTGGTTTTGAGTTTGCATTTACTCGTGAGAGGTGCAGGGATCAAGATGAACAGTACTCGTCCGGGTGCGGCAAAAGTCAAAAAAACGACGTAACTGTTATGTTTTGATATAAATAAACGGTATTTTATTGAACGTTCATTCACCTGTGAGTGAATATTGGATTTGCTGTTTTAGATTTAGTTACTTGGATGGCTGCGATCAGAATATGAACATGTTACTGGGTGCGCAAAAAGTAAAAAAAACACGTAATGTTATGTTTTGATATATAATGGTTATTTTTGCACTTTCGCAATTCAACTGTGGTGGATTATTAGTAATTGCTGTTTTAAGTTGTTACGTTGACTGCTGGTTAGAATGAACAATGCTGGGTGTGCAAGATTTGTCAAAAAACACTTAACTGTGAGTTTGTGATATAATAAACGGTTAATTTTTTTGCACCTTTCAATTTCTACTGTGGGGTAATTAGTAGAATGCTGTTTTAAGATGTATTACGTAGATGCTGCGTTCAGTGGTGGAAATGAACAGTACTGGTGAATATGCGCTCGCAAAAGTCTCAAAAAAAACAACACGGAAACATGTTATAGTTTGTTTTGTGATATAAATGTATTGAGCCGGTATTTTTTGCACCGTTTCAAGATGTCTTATGTGGTGAATATAGAATTACTGTTTTAAGATTTACGTTTAGATAGATGCTGCGTCAATGAACAGTACTGGGGTGCGCAAAAGTCAAAAAACTAGAAAAATGTTTGGGTTTTGATAATAAATAAACGATATCTTTTGCACCTTTCAATTACGTGGTGTATAGTAATTGCTGTTTTAAGATTTACGTGATGCTGCGTCAATGAACAAATTGTGTGGTGGTGTCAAGAAAGTCAACAATCTGGTAACTGTTATGTTTGATATAATAAACGGTATTATTTTTCCACCTTTCAGAATTCACCTGTGGTGAATATAGAATTGTGTTTTAAGATTTACGTAGATGCTTGCGGTTCAATGAACAGTACTGGGTGCAGAAAAGTCAAAAAAACACGTACAACTGTTATGTTTTGATATAATTAAACGGTATTTTTTGCACCTTCCTTTCAAATTCACCTGTGGTGCATATAGTATTGCTGTTTTAAGATTTACGTAGATGCTGCGTCAATTGAACAGTACTGGGTGCGGCAAAAGTCAAAATAACACGTAAATGTTATGTTTGGATATAATAAATGGTATTTTTGACCTTTCAATTCACGGTGGTGAATATTGAATTGCGGTTGTATGATTTAGTTAGTTGCTGCGTCAGATGAACAGTACTGGGTGCGCAAAGTCAAAAAACACGTAACGGTTATGTTTTGATATAATAAACGGTAATTTTTTGCTCTTTCAATTCACCTGGGGTGAATATAGAATGGCTGGTTTAAGATTTACGTAGATGCTGCGTCATGAACAGTACTGGTTGCGCTTTAAAAGTAAAAAAAAACGTAACTGATTTTTTATTATGTTTTGATATAATAAATGGTTATTTTTTGCACCTTTTCAATTCACCTGTAGGTGAATATAAGAATTGCTGTTTTTAGTTTACGTAGATGCTGCGTCATAAACAGTTACTGGGTGCTGCAATAGTCAAAAAAACACGTAACTGTTAAGTTGTGATATAATAAACGTATTTTTTGCACCTTTCCAATTCATGTAGTGAATATAGAATTTCAGTTTTAAGATCTTAGTTAGATGCTGCGTCAATGAACGTACTGGGTGCGCAAATGTCAAAAAACATAGTAAACTGTTATGTTTTGATATAATAAATGGTATTTTTGCACCTTTTCATTCACCTGTGGTGAAATATAGAATTGCTGTTTTAAAGTTTACGTCGACTAGAAGATGATTCGGCAATGAACAGTTACTGGGTGCGCAAAGGCAAAAAAAATACAGTAACTTTGATGTTTTTCGTACGGATACACGTATTTTTGGCAACAAACAACCTGGTGCTGACTACATGATTGCTGGATTGTAATTTAGTGCAATGTTGGGATATATCATACAGTCACAAAAATGTAAATGAACACCTATCTGGAAAATGTTTTTGATAAAAGTGAGAAGTTAAACAAAGAGGACCTGCAGTTACTTGGAAATGATGGTTTTATCGCGCCTGCGGTATAGTATAAGTTCAGGCTGCCCAATTATCCAGGAATTATTTCAGTAGGCGAAACTGGTATATAATTAAAAGATATTCACTACAATGTATAACAACTAAGTCTTGGTGACTTTATCCAATGTTCTTTAGAGTTAGAGCTTGGTCTGTGTTCGCCCGCGGCCCCCCCCCCCCCGCTCCCACCGCCGTGAATTTACAGCGGTAGATGATGCTTAAAATTCGCTAGCTAACTACATAAATTCTTCAAATCTCTATCTAACTAAATTGGAGACGGATCCCAGCTATTAGTAGTGGTTTCTCTGTGCAGAAATAGGAACTAATTTCGGCTGAAGCTGTTGGCCACAGGACAGAGCCGCAGGTCTTTCCCTATGAGACGTGAGAGACCATGAGAGGCTGAAACGGGAAACGTGTTCTATGTAAACACGTTGGTCATGTGATTTTTCAGCCAATCGCAACCATACAATCCAGTCAATGACGTGCACAACATGTCACCCTGTCTATTCTGTAATCTGATTTGTGGCCGCCCCAAAAATTTCAGGGAAGCGCCGAAAAGGCGCGATCTTAATAGATGATGCTCCGATTTTAACCTTAATATCGCATGATCTGAAAATTCGATCACCATTAAAACCTTGCCGATTTCAACTTTGTGATAAAAATTCGTCTCAACACTATTATTACAATTTTTTTATCTTGTTGTGTGCGTAGGAAAAAAACAGCAATTGTAAACACGCTTACAAAGCTAGTAGTTTGTGGCTGATCAATTCTTTTGCGCAATTTACATCCAGGGGTTAATTAAACGTTGTTCTGCAGTTGTAATCAGTAAAAGGAAACTTGTTTGTTTTTGACAACCCCACAGAAGAAAATTCTGTAGCATAATCATATCACGAAGGTTATTAAGCCTGTTTGTGCTGTTATATTCAGTAAAATACACGAGTTTTAAACGGCAATACAGTCATTTTTCTCGACCCATTTGTGGAGCGCAATTTATATCCCAACGGTTACCAAGCTTGTTTACTGGGTTCATTTGGAGTCCAATACGAGGGTGTTGTTATTTTTCATATACAGAATATCTTCATCAAACGGTGTCTGTACATTTTAGAACAAACAGTATGTCAGACAGAGTAGTGGCTGGCTTCTTCACCTGGCGAGTGGCAGGGAACAAACATTCCAGGCCCAGGTTCAGCACAGAAAGGGGACGTCGCAGCAGGGGGTCACTCGGTGAGGCCACAACTGCGCTGTCATCTGCGGCCATTGTGCTGACTAGCAACCAAGGGTTCTTGATTTGGTTTGACTAGGTCTCATCACCTTCCTACCCAGATGACATCTGACAACCCCAGGCAAGATGTCGGTGGGAAACGCGACACCAACCTTAATTGGCATGGCCGGGTGCGGCACAGCGGCCCTCACTGTCCTCAACCGCCTTGTACCATCTGGTTCCCTCAGCCAGAGATCTACTATGTGGTCTGGGCTCTGCGCCACTATATAGCGAGGATGAACAATTTGAGGAGGGCAGTCAGCAGCTACTTTGCAGCGAATAAATGGAGCCAATATCCCCTGCTTCTTGCAGTAGGCGGCAAAGTATAGATGTGGAGAGTGGCATGGGAGGTCATGTTGTGAGGGGTCAGCCTCTGCATACCAAGACCGGTGATGAGGACCAGCAGTGACGATGAAACACAAATAGATGATGATGTAGCCCACCGCACTTGGGAGCCGGGTGAGGCAAGGGCTTCATCATCGTCAGGAGAAGAGGGCGTCAGCTTGCGCGTCAGGCAGCGGCGCAGCCAGCAAGTGGGTTGTGTGGCCGTGAGTCAGCAGGGTAGCAGCAGTGTGAGGTCGGGAGCCAAGCGGCCACGGGGTAAAAAACCCGCTTCGCAGGTCCAAGAAAGTAGTGGCACAGGGGCTCAGCGAGGCAGCGGCGGTAGTAGTCATTCAGTGCGGTGCATTGGCGGTATAATCCAATACAGGGCCGAATATGGGTATATGTAGAATCTGTGGGCAGAAAGTGAAGCGTGGCCAGGGAGCTAACGTTGGCACCACGGCCCTGCGTCAACACATGCAGCGTCACCATCCGGGGGCCCTGGAGAAACTTTGGCTCGATGTGGTGGTCCACCCTGCTGCTGCAGCAACAGCAGCAGCAACGCCCCGTGGCCGCATGCCATTGCAGCCAGTAAAGGCTCCACCACCTCTGCAGAAGGGTAGCGGTTTCTCTTTGACATCATCTCCCGGTCCAGATGCTCCTGCTCCTCGCTACTCTTTGGCGCCAGCAGTCGTTCAGTGAGGCGATTGCAAAGAGACAACAGTATGCGTCCAACCATCCTAAGGTGCAGCAGCTGACCGTGCTCCTGTCCAAGTTGTTGGTACGCAGTCTTCCCTTTCCAAATGGTGGGACTCTGCACCTTTTCAGAGAACTAATGGCTTGTGCCGAGCCGGGGATGGAGAGTTCTAAGCCGTAATTTTCTTTTCCAAAAAGGCAGTACCAGCACTTCATAAATATGTAGAACAGAAGGGGGGCCCAGTCCTTAGCTTATCGGTTTGTTCCAAGGTGCACGGCAGCGCAGACGTCTGGAGCTGTAACTACGGTCAAGGCCAGTACATGTCCTTTACGGCCCACTGGGTAAATGTGCTTCCTGCCCAGGCACACCAACAACTTGGACAGGAGACGCCGCTTTCTCCTCCACGTTGTCAAACTGCTGCTCCTGCCCCAATGTCCGCCTCCTCCTCCCCAAACCACCACCATCTCAGCCTCCACAAGTACTGCTCCATCATACCACATGTGTAGGGCCTCGGCGAACGAATTCACACAGGGGAGGAACTGCTCCGCTTCATGCAGCAAGAAATCGATGTGTGGCTTTCTCCGCGCCAACTGCAAATCGGAACCAGGGTGACGACAATGGGAGGAAATGTGTCCCCAGTGCACCCAGGAGGGATGGTCCATGCGCCCTGCATGGCGCATGTGTTCAATCGTTGTGAAAAAGGTTCCTGAAGTCTTCCACCCATCTTCAGAACATTCTGAAAATGGCCAGGAAATCCATTCCTACAAAGCCAGGAACACCCTCCTCGAGTTGCACGGCAGATCGGCCTCCCCCAACACACTCTGATATGCGATGTTTCCACCCGTTGGAATTCCAGCCTGCACATGTTGGACCCAAATGTTTGAACAGAGAAAGGCCATTAACGATTTTTTTGATGAAACCAGGTTGACAGGGTACACCCCTGTGAAACTTTTTGATGTCAGCCAGTGGCAGCTCATGCGTGAATCTGCCATTTGTTGGGCCCTTCGAGGAAGGCCCCGTTATTTGTCAGTCCCCCAGGACTACGGGATGAAAAACGTTTAATTCCACTGCTTCATGTCCTGGAACAGATGCTGAAAAATCTGTCTGGGCAGGGGACTGGAGACGTGGCGACTACATCTCGCGGGGCCCCATGAGTCTGGTGGGGACTGAAGGGAGGAGGAGGGGAGGACATTGACAGAAGCTTGTTTGGGGGAAATAGTGGATTTTTATCCGGTGACAAGAGGAGGGCAGGGGGCGTGGGGGGGTGATGGAGGA
>JAODAL010050468.1:0-27390 GCA_025379985.1 Phyllomedusa bahiana
TCCTTTGCTGCCATGACTTTATCAGCTACGTTCCTGCTTCAGTTTTTTGGTCAGTTTTGCCCCCATAAGTGCCCAGGGCATTTATAGTGAAGCGATTCTAAGAGCGGCGGCAGTCATGTGCGTGTCATACTAAAACACAACATTGTATGAAGACCAAACCAAGCTCCCTCTGCATATTTAAGCATGGCACAACGTTCTACAGCACCCGCAGGCTCTGGGCAGCCTGGAAATAGCTGTTTTTTAACGTGATTCGTGCCGAAGTAATTCGGACCGAAACGAATTTTGTCGGAAAATTCGGCGAAGTGACCGAACCGAATTTTTGAGAAATTCGCCCATCTCTAATCAGTATACATTTCAGATAGGTGTCCTTTTTCAATTTTGCCCATTCCAGCTTTGTTGATAGAGCCACCTTGCAGTTAAATTAGAATCCAGCAATTTTATAGTCAGCACAGGCTGATAGGTGCCAAAAATATCTTTTATTATCAGAATACATTACAGATACGTGTTTTTTCACTTTTGCGCACTACAGCTTTGTTCATTGAGGCACCTTGCACTTAAATGGAATAAGCAATTTTGTAGTCACCACAGGTGAATTGAAAGGTGCCAAAAAATACCTTTTATATCCGAATACATTACAGATACCGTGTTTTTTCACTTAAGGCGCACATAAAAGCCTTATGATTTCTCAGAAATCGAAGTGCGCCTTATAGTCCGATGCGCTTATATCATGAATCAATTCTTCACTTGGGTTTTTGTTAAGAACGAATTAACAGATAATTTAGTGACACTTATATGTAACTGATTTGTAACTGATTTCCGATCGAAATACGTTCCGAAATCAGTTACAAATCATTGCAAATAAGTGTCACTAAGGCTATGTTCACACGGCGATGTCAGAACTGATTCACGTCGGATTTCCGACGTAAATACGTTCCGAAATCAGTTGAAAAATCATTGCAAATAAGCTTCACTAAGTGTGACACGTATATTTTGCGATACGGCACAGAAATATGTACATGTATTGACTTTGTTACAACTTTACAAGTTGAGAGTTATGTGAAAGTGTTGAATGAAGCTTGGCTTGCGGTCTGAGCTTTGTATTCATTAATGTGGCCGCGCCTTATAATCCGGTGCGCCTTATATATGAACCAAGAAGACTTAACAGGCGCTCAATGATAATGCGCCTTATAATCCGGTGCGCCTTATAGTCCGAAAAATACGGTATGTGTTTTTTCACTTTTGCGCACTACAGCTTTGTTCATTGAGGCACCTTGCACTTAAATGTGAATACAACAATTTTGTAGTCACCACAGGTGAATTGATAGGTGCCAAAAAATACCTTTTATTATCCGAATACATTACAGTTACGTGTTTTTTGCACTTTTGCCCAGTCCAGATTTGTTGATAGAGCCACCTTGCAGTTAAATTTGAATCCAGCAATTGTGTAGTTACCACAGGTGAATTGATAGGTGCCAAAAAATACCTTTTATTATCCGAATACATTACAGATACGTGTTTTTTCACTTTGGCGCACTACAGCTTTGTTCCTTATGGCACCTTGCACTTAAATGTGAATACAGCAATTTTGTAGTCACCACAGGTGAATTGAAAGGTGCCAAAAAATACCTTTTATTATCCGAATACATTTCAGATACGTGTTTTTTCACTTTGGCGCAGGCCAGCTTTGTTGATAGATCTACTTTGCAGTTAAATTTAAATCCAGCAATTTTGTTTTGATTTGAGGGATTTGAGAATAGCTAGGTTTTGCCGTCTTTTAATAAGAGACTTTCCAAAACTCTTCCATACCGTCTCAAATTTTTATATTTCTGAACATGGAGCGAAATGCAGGTGGTAAGCGAGCAAAGAGGGGGTAGGACATGGAGGTAGAGGTACGAGAGAAGGTGCTCCTTCCAGTGCTGGCGACAACACGCATGCCAGCGGATCATCGGTTGCAGGATCGTCAGGCCTGTCATCGCTGTGTCAGGGCCCTGTGAATCTCAGTAACGAACAGCGTCGCCAATCTGTTCTTCAGTGGATCATGCAACCTGCATCCAGCACAATTGTCATGTTTTGAATTTTTGGGGGCATTTTGCTGTGAAATGCAGCTAGACTACAGGTCCTATTGTAAAAAATGTGGTTTCTAACAGACATTTGTTCATCACAATTGTCAAGAGTGGCTCAAGGGTGATGGTGCTGTCAGAAACAGGAATAGGTAGGACACTGTTAATGGACATATATTGCAAAATGACTTGTTTTTGCAAGATCTTTAACATAGCAATCAATCCCTCTATTGAGACAACCCATTTAATACAATTAAAAAAGAGAAACAAAGACATGTGTTTTCTAGAATTAAACTACTAAAAAACTTGCATGTAAAAAATAGCTGGTAAAAAAATTCCTCTGAATTGTACAAGGGAGGTACAGGAAAACTTGACCAGATGTAGGTTATTCAGAGGACATGGAGTATGGAGCATGGACAGAGAACAAAGTACAGAGACAATTTCCTCCAGTACGTTGAGTAAAATGAGAAAAAGAATGCCAAGAAAAAGGGCACCTGGGTGGAACAGGCGTGTTAACCACCAGTATTTCCAAGTGAAGCTCAATTGGTCCGCACTCATACGGAGGGGCAAGCGCTACCCAGGCAGGGACAGTATATGTCCAGTGAAACTAAAATGGTGGTTGAAAGACTCCTTTTTCCGGCACTTTTTAATTTGGGGGGTCAGACAGGTTTAATGGTCATACTGCGGTCCAGGCCCTGTATAGTCAATGTCCAGTGAAACTAAAATGTTGTTTGAAAGACTCCTTTTTCCGGTACTTTTTAATCTGTGGTCATGCAGGTTTGGGGCTCATGCTGTGGCCCAGGACAGGTATAGTCAATGTCCAGTGAAACTAAAATGTTGGTTCAAAGTCTTCATTTACCGGCACTTTTTAATCTGGGGTCATGCAGGTTTGGGGCTCATGCTGTGGCCCAGGACAGGTATAGTCAATGTCCAGTGAAACTAAAATGGTGGTTCAAAGACTCCTTTTCCGGCACTTTTTAATCTGTGGGTCAGACAGGTTTAATGGTCATTCTGCGGTACAGGACAGATATAGTCAATGTCCAGTTCAACTAAAATGGTGGTTGAAAGACTTCTTTTTCCGGCACTTTTTAATCTGGGGTCATGCAGGTTTGGGGCTCATGCTGTGGCCCAGGACAGGTATAGTCAATGTCCAGTGAAACTAAAATGGTGGTTGAAAGACTCCTTTTTCCGGCACTTTTTAATCTGGGGTCATGCAGGTTTGGGGCTCATGCTGCGTTCCAGGACAGGGATATTCAATGTCCAGTTCAAGTAAAATGATGGTTCAAATCATACTGCCTTCTGGCACTTTTTAATTTGTGGGTCATGCAGGTTTAAGGGTCATGCTGTGGTGCAAGACAGGGATAGTGAATGGTGTGTGAGTTTTTTTCTGTGGCTTTTATAACCTAAGTGTGTTGCCTAAGATGTAGCACGTATCCATTTGACTGTTGTGGATGTTAATTCCAGCTTCTCCAGCCCTGTTTGGGTGTAAGAATGAAGGTGTTGTTGCTCTCCCATAGACTTTAATGGTCATCGATCATAATCTACCATCGACCATCGAATATCTTGTCGATGATGGTCGACTATCGACCATTGACTGATGTCGATGGCCAACGTAATCGCTCAACACTAGTGGTGACCATCTCAGCAAGCTTACGTTTTACTACAGGGGCCACCATCTCTGCATGTTCTGCAATACAGACCTCCTCACCATCAGCAGGCATTCTAATAATATCAGAGTCACCACTGGCAAACTCTGTAGACACTTGGTCCGCCACCATGAAATTACCTGGCACCTCGCCAGCGTCAGAGGACACATTCTCCAGTGCACACTTCTTACTGGCGCTTTCTAGCAGCAGACACTCTGCAACAATAGGTGGAGATGTTTCTCATCCCCTATAAGCATCTCTAAGGGAGAACTCTCAGCTTCTATCTGGGACACTCCTACATCTTTCCCAACACCAAATTCACACAATGAGCTGGAGTCAATGGCAGACACATTTAGAAATGGGATATCAGTCATAGCATCACGGCCATCCTCCTTGTGATCCTCCCACTTAGACACAAAATTGGCTGTGTTCACATTAGGCAGCTCAGTGACACGTTTAACACCAATATCTCTAGCGGGTATCTGGCTGCAAATGGCACCCACCTGTAGGCCGCCACAAACCACAGAACATACTACCTCTGTGATACTGTTATTACTGTCCTCCATAACCTCTGGGGAGAATTTATCAGCTGCCTCAGAACCATGCACCTCTTTACCCTTTGAGTATCCAAATACTCTCACCTGCCACTCACTGGTGCCTGAGCAAACCCTCTTTTTTTCTGGGTCTAGCAGCTCACTACCATCACTGCAATCCCTATGACCACTGCAGTAAAAGCTACTGAGAATACAGCAATCCTTAGAACATGTCAACTCAACTGCACTACAGGTCCCAGCATGGCCATTCTCTTCCTTCCCTGCAGGGTCACAATCTGGATTTCTATCATAGATCCATTCCTCTGTAATACCCTGCTCAGGGCTGCACACAAAATCTGCTTCAGCATCATCATTACACTGCAGTGCTGACACCTTATAGTGTCCACTCCCACACTGAAATAGAGACTCTTCACTGAGTGTTTGTTTCCCATGGTCCATAACCAGCACATTCAAACTCCTAGTCTCCTCATACATGGTAGCAGAGCCCTCATTTCCAAGGTTTGCCTTCTCCCTTCCAGGCAATGCACCGGCCGTGTTCACACCAGGCAACTCAATTACCTTTTCCACACCAGCAGAGCGCACCTGATTGCTATTGGCGACCACATCTGCTACGCAGGGAACTGTATTGACAGCACAACTCACCGGATTGCTATCAATCCCCTGAAATACCGCACCTGCACACATTGTGCTATTACCAGCCAGAACCACTAGGGGCGCACCTGCAACTTGCATGTTACCTTCACGTACATACAGTACGCTGAGGTCACTGGTAGACACATTTACTGACTGGCTATCCATCACAGGACACCCATCCCCTGTGCTACTTGGGCTGCTCTTCCCTCTGACCTCTAGGGGCATATCTGAGCTGCTCTCCACTAATGCACTAGCTGCACCACCTCTAGCTGCTTGTTCACACAGGGGCGCAGTAACTGGAGCTAGCGTTGTTATACAGCTAACATCGCCCTGCGCATGCTTTGTGACATTGCTGTTGGTTACATGCACATTTAACCCATTAGTAACGTTTGTAATAGGTGCAGCATTTATACCACAGGCAGCAACATTGGAATTGTCCACTCCCCCAGGCAACACAGCAGGTAACATATTGAGTCCCTCAGACTTTACAAGTCCATTTTTCACAGTCTCATCACCGTCAGGACTCTTCTCAAGTCCTGGCAGTGTGTCTGAGCCTCCATTTTGCCCAACCCGGTAACCACACACATCCTGCACTTGATAGACAGTTTCAATACCCGTTTTATACATAACAGGAACAGTCTTACCGGGTCTGATGTCTGAGTTCATTCTGGACCTCTCCTGCTGACTGTTCATACCAGCCATGGGTGGGGCTTCAGACACCAGTGATTCCAGGGCTTGGGGCTGCAACCTCTCCGGCCTTCTCCTGAGAGGGCAGTCAGGAGCACATTCTCCTGCTCTATGGCACCTCCAACATGGCTCCCTCTGCTGGACGGTGGTAGCAGGCTCCAGCTGACGAATGTGGTGGCCCATGGCAACGGCAGCACGCAGGTCCCTCTGCAACTCGACCTCTTCAGACGTGGACGCCCACTTTCCCGGACTACAAGGCCTCCTGGCCACAGGACACCCCCTCATGCAGTCGTCATGTTGGTTGCCCTCGGCAACAAACAACAGACATCCATCTTGTTACTTCTGAATCCTTCTGTACGCAAACAGTTCTGGTTAACCCCATACATGCCAGACTCTGCGATATTAGTTTGGGGTAGTCTTTAGTGTCCTGCAGGGACATGTCGCAGTACACCCTCTGGGGCTTGCCGGTCAGATAGGGCTCCAGGACATCAGCCCACTGCTCTATGGGTAGCTTCTCGCTGACAGCTACCGGCTCAAAAGCTGCAAGGAAGACCTCCACGTCTTCCCCGGCGGCCATCTTCCACATCGCCATCCGCACTGCACTTCGGGCCCTCAAGTCCTCCTCTGCAGACTTCATCTGTGACACAGCCTCTCTGTCGGTCTTCAGCTGTGCCTGGAGCCCTAATTGCTTTCTCTCTGGTCCGCCTCAAGCTCTGCCCGGAGTTTTCTATTATCTTCGAGCTGCTGGGTCATACGCTGTGCCCACAGTTTGCTCATCTTCTGCTGCTGGGCAGTCATCTGCACCAACTGAGTGAGCAGCTCCTCCATGGCAATTTTTTTTTTAAAGCCGCAGTAACAGTCTCTTAATGCACTGCTTAACAATGAGGCCTCTGGCCCTTTAAATCTTGCACCACTTCGTGCCAGCACTGCACCACTTTGGTTGTGCCAATTATGCCTGCATCCTCCACCAATTGTAAGCACTCGCTTAGCGCTTGGACGCCATTTTGGACCTGGGGGAATAACGCTTAGCCCGGGGATCGGCGTCCTTGGTAGAACGATGAATGGCGTTTCAAGGTAGGACACTCTGACACCAGAATTCTTTTAACTGGCTTCAGCCAGCTTTATTAGCAAGGATACAAACTACAGAAAACAAATCATAAACATAATCCTCGGCCGTCTGGCCACTCTCTCACATAAAGACCCTCTCTATCCGTGGTCCCGAACCTACTGTCCAGCACCACAACCATAACAGTATCCTTACTGTATCTTATTTGCTTCCTTCCAGCCTCTGGGGGACCAGAGCTCTCGTCAGCTCCTCTGCTGCTTCACTGCCAACTAGCAGGCCACGCCCCCCGATCACCTGTAGTAGGAGACCTCTTATAGCCCTACAGGGTCTGGCCCAAAACCTGGCCTGGAACGTGGGGACAGCCTCCCACCCAACGCTACGACCGTCCCGGGAAAGGAGACCCATACCTGGCTGCAAGGCAGCCATTCTAACTACCTGTGTCAGTAACCTATTGTTACTGACACTAGCAAGTCTCCTTCCCCCACCGAACCCAGACATTAGGTGGCACGTTTGTAGCAGGTACCCTACTGAATTCCACCTAGTGGCAGAGACCTGTAACTGCACGCGGTCAGTCTGCCACACCCCATACACACTAGGACTCGCTAAGAGACACATATCTGGGTTCATTTTGGTGGCAAGCTGCTCCACTGTAGCATGTCGTCTGTTCCTTTATAGCCGACATTCACCTCTGACATCAGTGGCAATGCTCCGCAGTTTTCATGTTGTTTACTTGCATCGCTGCCATCTATCCACATTTCACAAATGTAGTTTCAGAATTACTGCCAGCGACCTGCAACTCCCCAAAGACAGTCACTGTAAAAGAAGATGTTGTGCAGCATCCACAAGATCAACTAAAACGTAGACATTTACCATGAAAATTAAAAACAAGAAAACGCAGCATGTCGGATCACACAAAGCCACACTGCCTAAAATGTGTCAGCAGTATCAGCTTTTTTTGAGCTGCACAGTTTTGTTTTTATCTATTTTTAGAGCTTCCTTTAATTTATTTTTTATAGTAAATGTTCAGATTTATTTGACCTTGTGTCACCTTCAGTTTCCCAGGTTGTCTTTCAGGAACTGTAAATTGTCACTTACCTGAGTGCTGGCTTGGAGCTCTTTGTCACATGCATCTTTCAACCATTGTTCTTTGTTAAACTACAATCAGGATACAGGTATGAGTAAGCTGGAATATGTTTTCTTGATTTTTATATAACTGTACTTGCTTTTTGCAATCTGATTAATCGATCATTAAACAGATGACAACAATGAGGGATGTGTGTGCAGACAGCCTATCACGCATCTTATATACCCACCAAGCCAACTCACCACACATGACTTCCTTTATGAGCTACATTCCGCCAATGTTGAAAGTAGGAAATGGTCATAATAAGCGATTTGAATGTATGTATTCTGTTTGGATGTTGGTTTAGTCTGAACACCATTTTGTGTCGAGAAATTTTGTGGCAGATTTTGTATTTTTAATTTTTTCCCCTTTTTAACTAGTTAATAAAGAGTTATGAAATATAAATTTAATGGACATATGAAGATTCACGTCACTGAAGAAGCGCTCAATATCCATCAAGGTAGTTGCCTTTTTGCTTTATTTCAATCTAATCATATAAATAGAGAATAAAAGTGAGTCCAGCTTTGGCTGACGCATTTCGGTCTCTACAGAGTCCTTGTTTTGAGACTGAAATGTGTCAGCCGACGCCAGACTCACTTTATTCTCTGTTTATATGATGAGATTGAAATAAAGCGAAAAGGCAACTACCTTGATGGATATTGAGCACTTATTCAGTGACATGAAGCTTCATTAAACCTGACGAGCCGACGTGATCCGTGCAAGTTGCCAAAAACCAGGTACCTTTTGAGATGCAAGTGATCCTAAAAGGTCGAACGTTGCTTTAGTTGTTTGGTTAAACTTGATGGACACAGTGGGTATGGAAAGTATTCAGACACCTTAAAATATTTCATTCTTTGTTTCATTGCAGCCATTTGGTAACATCAAAAAAGTTAATTTTTCTTGCTCATTAATGTACATTCTGCTCCCCATCTCGAAAGAAACAAAACAGAAATGTAGATATTTTTGCAAATTTATTAAACAAGAAAAACTGAACTATCACTTGGTCATAAGTATTCAGATCCTTTGCTGTGACACTCATATTTAACTCAAATGCTGTCCATTTCCTTTTGATCCTCCTTGAGGTGGTTCTACTCCTTCATTGGAGTCTAGCTGTGTGTAATTAAACTGATTGGACTTGATTAGGAAAGGCATATACCTGTCTATATAAGACCTCACAGCTCACAGTGCATGTCAGAGCACATGATGTCTAAGAAACTGCTCAAGGAGCTCAGAGGTAGCATTATGGCAAGGCACAGATCTGGCCAAGGTAACAAAAGAATTTCTGCAGCACTCAAGGTTCCTAAGAGCACAGTGGCCTCCATAATCCTTAGATGGAAGAAGTTTGGGACGAAAGCAACTCTTCCTCGACCTGGCCATCCATCCAAACTAAGCAATCATGGGAGCAGAGCCTTGGAGAGAGAGGTAACGAAGAACCCCAAGATCACTGTGGCTGAGCTCCAGATGTGCAGTAGGGAGATGGGAGAAAGTTCCACAAAGTCCACTTTCACTGCAGCCCTCTACCAGTCGGGGCTTTATGGCAGAGTGTGCCGACGGAAGCCTCTCCTCAGTGCAAGACATATGAAAACCAGGATACAATTTGCAAAAAAACACATAAACTCCCAGTCTATGAGAAATAAGATTCTCTGGTCTGATGAGATGAAGATTGAACGTTTTGGTGTTAATTCTAAGCGGTTTGCTCATCACCTGCCTAATACAATCCCAACAGTGAAACATGGTGGTGGCAGTATCATGCTATGGGGGTATTTTTCAGCTGCAGGGACAGGACAACCGGTTGCAATTGAAGGAAAGATGAATGCGGCCAAGTACACAGATATCATGGATGAAAACCTCTTCCAGACGCTCTGGACCTCAGACTGTGCCGAAGGTTCATCTTCCAACAAGACAATGAGCCTAAGCACACAGCTAAAATAACAAAGCAGTGGCTTCAGAACAACTCTGTGACCATTGTTGACTGGCCCAGCCAGGGCCCTGACCTAAACCCAATTGAGCATCTCTGGAGAGACTTGAAAATGGCTGTCCACCAATGTTCCCCATCCAACCTAAGGGAACTGGAGAAAATCTGCAAGGAAGAATGGCAGAGAATCCCCAAATCCAGGTGTGAAAAACTTGTTGCATCATTCCCAAGAAGACTCATGTCTGTACTAGCTCAAAAGGGAGCTTCTACTGAATGAAGGAGAAGAACCATCTCAAGGAGGATCAGAAGGAAATGGACAGCATGTGAGTTAAATATGAGTGTCACAGCAAAGGGTCTGAATACTTGTGACCATGTGATATTTCAGTTTTTTCTTGTTTAATAAATTTGCAAAAATATTTACATTTCTGCTTTTTTTCTTTCAAGATGGGGAGAGGGGGGGGGAGGGGGCAGAGTATACATCAATGAGCAAAAAAAATGAACTTTTTTGATCTTACCAAATGTCTGCCATGAAAGAAAGAGTGAAAAATGTAATGGTGTCTCAATACTTTCCGTACCCACTGTATGTATTTTTTCAACTCTAATAAGTAAACATTTTTCAAATTAATTTTCAGAGTTCAGTTTTTAGCAAACAGTGAATAATTGTTGATCTTTTAAAGGTAAATTACATAATATTAAAACATCCTGTTTGTGTCGCCGGAGAAACTGTGGAGGCTCACATCAGCCCTAAAATTGGCTCTGGACAGTTATCAACTTGGGACTTCTGAATCAATTTTTATTCTTGTTTTCCATAAAGTTATGGTATAGTTTCAATTTATGATAGTCATCTAGAAACCAATTATTTTGTAACCTGAGGGACCACTGTTAGAGTCTGTCTAAATTTTCTGGGGCCACTAGAGGAAGTGTTTCTGAGGGCCCATCCACAGTCTTAACATAACATGTGCATGTAAACTTTAATGCAATTATTACAATTGGAGGATACCGTATGATTGGTTTTAAAGTTAACTGCAAAGTAGGATGTCTTCTGCTAAACTTATGGGTTTTGATATATCAAGATTACATTATTGGGTCCACAAGAGTATCCTATGATTTTAATAAACCTAGTTCGGCTGTAACCTAAGTGGCTTGCTGTATCTACCATTTCAAGGTATCCCCTTACCCAGTGTTGACAGCAAGGTCAGGCTTATACCTACATAGAAAAAGGTATACAATGTCTTTTGATACCCAAGAGGTTCTCATTTCACAGACTCTAAACCCATTCTGAGTTTTGCTAAGGGACTCTAAGCTCTACACATATCTTTCTCCATTCTGTTCACAGTCCACAGATCTAAAAAAAAAGTGTAAATGTGAATATGTAGAAAATATCTTAGCCGCTGGCTATGGACCACATTGGTCCAATAATGTGACCAATGAAACCATCTAAGGATGCGTTCACATAGCTGATTTTGACATTGTTTTCGGTGCTGTTTTCTAAGCATTTCCTCACCCAAAACAACATAAAAAAGCCTTCAAAATAGGTAAGTTTCATTGATTCCTATGTAAAGCAGCACTGTAGTCCACACATGACGAGGTTTGTATATGCGTTTTCTGCGCTTCATTGGACGCTGTTTTGGGAACTGTGAAAAAGGTGGCATGTTAATTCTTGAAGTATTTTCAATGCTGAAGATCTCCATAGGAATCAATGGAGGGCTTCAAAACCTCGGTACAGTTTTTGACTCGTTTTGGTGCTTTTCCTGCTCTGATTTTTCCCTGGCTATTAATTTGTATGGGTATTTCAGAAAGAAAACAGGGTTGGAAAATCACTTTGAAAACCTCTTCGAAAATCTGATCAAAACCTCATCTGAAACCATTAGAAGAAAACCTGATCAAATTCTCATCAAAACCTTATCTGAAAACTTCTGTATAGAGGTACTTTTCAGATGAGGTTTTGACGCTGATTTGGATGCTGAAAATTCAGTATCCAAATCAACTGTGTGAATATACCCTAAGGCTATGTCTCCACAGCAAAGTTAAATACCGGTCGGATTTCAGATTCTCGGCGGACCAGTACATGGGCTGCGTGGGACTCTGACAATAATCTGGCAGAAGATAGAACATGTTCTATCTTCCACTGGACGGTCGTCGGCTTCAGCAGAAAAACCGTGCTGTGTAGACTACACAGAACAGATTTTCTATTGAACTCTACCCGACTCTAGATTTTCGGTGGATTCAAGATTCTGAATCCGCTGAAAGTCCAAAGAGAATCCAGTGCTTTAGCATTAAAGAGGTTTTCTCGCTACAAAGATCATATCTGTATTGATGGGGACAGTAAAAATAAGCACTTTTGCAATTGGTTTGCATTACCTAAAGCACTTGGTATAGCAGATACAAGCTAATCCGTGTGTGTCTAGAGCTATTTCTGCAGGAGGGCCGGGCCAGGCCCCCTTTTCTGTGATTGGCTGCCTGATATTTCATTCAACCCTATTCGGAAACACCTCATGCATGGGACCCGCCCCCTATGCTGTGATTGGCTGCTTACACTGTGTGCTTACTCCGCTGTAAGCTGTGTAAATTGAAAGTGAAACTAGTTGCCTCAGCTTTTGTATGCTGACTGTATCTGTATAATAAAGACTCTCTGAGCTTCTCTGGCAATTCTGGGCAATTACTGAGTCTCTAGCTGCTAGATTCACTCTCCCCCCATATAACACAGCCTTTTACAGTCAATCCCCCTCTACCTCCTGTCTGATAACAGAGGGGGGAGCAGAGTGCATTCCTCACATTTGTTAAATCAGTTCAGGCTGTATATACAAATGCTTACAGCAATGCTGATGTTCTGCTTACAGCAATGCAGGTGTTCTGGTTACAAGGAGCTTGTGCAGCCTGGGAGGGAGCTGATAGTTCTGCAGACATGAAAAGCATTGCAGGAGGTCTGCAGAGCTGTGATATCCTCTCCTTCCACTGCTCACACAGAATGATGATGTCACCAGTCTTCAGTGAGGGGAGACACATTCAGTGGGAGGAGAGACCTGTCCCTGGATTTGAAGCTGTGAGAGAGATCAACAGCTCAAGTCTGCTAAAGCTTGTGATGAGAAAACCACTTTAACTGTTATTGGACAGTAAAGCCTACTTTAAGTTTCAGTTTGGGACTCTAAGTTGCACACATATCTTTCTCCATTCTGTTCACAGTCCATAGATCTAAAAAAGATTCCAATGTAAATATCTAGAAAATATCTCAGACTCTGACTATGTTCCTGAATGCAAAGACCAACAATGTGAGAGATGAAACCATCTAAGCCTTCAGCATTGACATCCTGATTTACAATCTAGAATTCTGCATGTCATTCCCTCTGTACGGACTTCACGTCTGCTACAAGCACAACACATTTCTCTCAATTTCTTTCAGCATATGCTGCTAGGCTGCAAAGACAAAAATAATATGTCATGGGATCTCAAGGGATGAGTGTCCTGTTTGGATTTGGCGAGATATCTGGAGATTTAAATATATGGAAATATTTTTGCATTTCTGCCTTGTGTCACCTTTGAAGCACAATGACATTTTGTACTCTTGTCAGCTATAATTGTCAGTCCCATTTAAAAGTGATAAGTCTTGCTATTAGAGAGCAGTGTGTCGGAAAGCGATATTATTTTTTTTGTTGTTAGTGGAAAATATAATTCTAAACATAGCTGACAGCTCTATACTGGAAAGGGGGAAAAATCCGTGTGCCTTCAAAATAGGGCAATATATTTGTAATAATCTCTTCCTTTGACCATGTATCTTCTTTATTGTTCTTCATAAACAAGCTATTGGATCTTTTTTGGCTTGCCGTGGAAAAATGAAAGAATTTCCTCTATTTCCTTACCTCCGTTATCTCGTAATTGTCTTGTTTGGAGAGGCAGGGAAGGGCAATATAAATGTCTGTGCTCCTTTCTACTTGATGTCCTTTCCAAGTAGTTCATCCCCTATATCTCTCTAATGGCAGTTGTTTTCTGTGGAAAGGCCAAATGATTAATTTGTATTTCAGTTTAGCTTCACTAAAAAACAATTGTTCTTTTTTGCTCTGTTATCTCATCTATGAATTGTGAGGAAAAAAAATTCTAAACGTTTTTCCAAAGTTCAATTTTATGTAATTAGGGTAATGTATAGACAAAGATCGGGTTGGGGCTGTGGTGTATTTGACGCGAGCCTTACTACCAACAAAAAACAGTCCTCCAGAGAGATGCTCTTTGTAACCGCTCTTCACACTGAGTAAGGGTATGTTCACACGGCTTATTTTGGCGCGTATTTTGGCGCGTATTTCAACGTGTATTGTGCTTTATATGCGGTGACATGCGCGTCGCAATTATAGTAATTCATAGCTCTCATAGAGAGCTATGAATTATATGTCATCTCTCCCTGGCATACAATACGATCATATCATACACCTGGGGAGAGAAGTTACATGTCAATTGTTTGCGGCACTTACGCGACGCTGACATTGCATCAACGCGTGCGTCAAAAACACCCGATGTATTGCGGCACATACAGTACGCGTCCCAATACGCCGTGTGAACATAACCTAAGAGATGAGAATGCTAAGAGGAATCCCTCTATTAACCCCTTAGCACACTATGACTTAGTACTGGTATGTCATGGTGACAATAAGGGAGTATGGATCAGGCTCCGTAGCTGAGCCAACTTCGCACGTGACGGATACCGGCTTTCTAATTACAGCTGACACATACAACTGGTGGTCAGGTTTGGAGACAACTTCTGATTCTGTGTATTTAACTGTTTAGATGCTGAAGCCAGTGCAGCCATGGCATGTCGACAGTTAGAAAGGGCTGAGGTACTGCTGGACAGACGGGAAGATTCTTCTTTGGAACTGGACAGGGCGCACAGGGCGCTCCGGCCTCCAAGCCAAGACCCAGATAGGCCTCGTGATGTTATTTGCCGTGTACATTATTATGCGGTTAAAGAGGACATTATGAAAAAAGCTAGACGCTCTTCGGCTCTTACCCATGAAGGTGCCAGTATCGCTATATTCCCTGATCTCTCTAGGAGGACTCTGTGGTTGAGATCCGCACTAAGGCCCCTGACTTCTCTACTTCACGACAAGCAGATCCAGTATCGATGGGGTTTTCCCTTTGCATTGCATGTGAGAGTGGATGACCAAACAATCACCCTTAAGACACTAGCTGATCTTCCGAACTTTCTGATGGCCCTGAAGCTCCCGACTGTTTCGCTTCCTGATTGGGAGCATATTCGGGGACATTGACCCAGATCCCTCGGAGCCGACTCATCTCATCTCCTAAAGAGCAGCGTTTCTCGAAGCGTCGACGGTCTGTTATGCGGCTTGAGAGGATTGATGGCACTACTACAAGTCGTTGACTGCATAATACATAATGTCTTCATAATGTGCCTTAGTTTTGCAACGTTCTTCCTTCTTACTGCTCTCTTTTGGGAGGTTGCGGCTTTTGGTCGCTCAAGTTGCTAATGATATATTTCTACCCACCCCAGGTTTAAACTTTTAGGGGCAGTTAGCAATGTTTCTCCGGTTCATGGTTTTTCTTGTAGCGTGCTTTGATAGGCAATACCTTCAGTATAATGTTTGTTGAAACTGCGCCCCACGGAGGCCCCCTGTGCTCTTTATGATAGGACTACTTCTCTTTTGTTACTAGGTGTATCTACTTTACCCCCCCATAGGTGCCAAGACGGGCCTTCTGTGCCCGTATATTGCAGTTGACTATACTGCGAGTGCTAGTTTGTCTAGATTTTGCTAGTTCGGCTTATTCACATGATTTTTTACAGTTGGTTGATATGTTTGAGTTTTTACTTTCTGTTTGACTGGACGGGGCGCGAGCATGGTAAACCAATCCAAACGTATCTTTTGTTTTATCCTTATGTACCAACATGATCTCGCTTCAAATCTCATCCCTTAATGTTAAGGGGTTTAATATCCCGGAGAGAAGGTCCCAAATTTTATATCATATGCATAAACACCACACCCAAATTCTTTGTCTCCAAAAAACACATATTGTCAGGACAGCTGGAGTAGTATAGGAATAAATATTTTCCCCTTTGGTTTCAAAGTAGTAATCCTACGGGTAAGTCTAAGAGGGTGGCTATCTTTTTTCATAAGAATCTTCCGGTACAACTGATAGACAGCAAAACTGACCCTAATGCAAGATATATTTTTGTTAAATGCGAGATTGCTGGGACGAGATTGACCATAGCTAATATTTATGCCCCCAATCACGGCCAACTATCTTTTCTTGCTGCAACCTTAGATGAGCTCAATGCTTATGCAGAGGGCAAAATCCTCCTTTGTGGAGATTTTAATGTGGCATTAGATCCGGATTTGGATACTTCTTTGGGACACTCCTCTGTTCCTCTAAACAAACTGAACAAAATTAAAAAGCTTCTATACAATATGCAGCTTTTAGATGCTTGGCGTCTTACCCACCGAGTACCCGGGATTATACTTTTTACTCGCATCCCCATCAGCGATACAGCAGACTAGACTATATCTGCCTCCAACATGCTCTCCTCCCCCAGTGTTAAGAGCTTGTCCATTGGTAACATTTTGTTATCAGACCCCGCTCCAGTTCACTGTGTTCTGGAACTTCGGCAGAGTAGTGACAAGACATTCACTTGGCGCCTTAATGAGTCATTGTTGAACGACTCTGTTTGCCTCGCTGATCTTAGACAAATGCTGGAGCATTTCCTCAGTGATCACCTTGCCGACCCCACCCTCCCTCAGTTAAAGTGGGAGGCGATGAAGTGCATAGCCCGAGGTGTTTTGATCAAACATGGCTCTAGGTTAAAGAAGGAAGCGTCTGCTAGACTGTCGGCCTTGCTTTTGCGACTTACGCACATAAAGCTACGCTAGCAGAGTTAGACCTCCGGGACGTACATCATACCAAGCATGAGATCCTTCAACTTCTGGACAAAATAACTGCCCGCTATAGACAGATTTGTGCAGGTTCGTGTTATGTTTGGAGTAACAGACCGAGTAGAATGTTTGCTAGGGCTCTAAGAGACAAGAGGGCCTCTCTATATGTCCCAGCTATTAAAAATAGACAGGGGAAGATTGTCCACCTTTCCTCCGAGATCCTAGAAAGCTTTCATAGTTATTACAAGGATCTCTATAATTTGTCTCCGGCTAATAAGGCTCCTCATGGTGGTTCGACCTCAGATGCCTTAGACCGATTTTTCTCCAGGACATCCCTCCCTGAGCTTGACGCTGACTGGCTTCGGTCTTTGGACTCCCCTTTTACTTCATCAGAACTGTCTCTGGCCATATCAGCTATGCCCGCAGGGAAGAGCCCAGGCCCAGATGGCTTTACAGCCAAATTTTATAAGATCCTTAGAGAAATTGTGGTTAACCCCTTGTTGGCTTCTTTTAACTCAGTGTCGGCTTCTCAGCCTTTCCCGCCTTCTTTTTTGCAGGCACATATCTCTATGATTTTGAAACCAGGGAAGGATCCCCTCTCCTGTATCAGTTACAGACCCATCTCTTTAATTAATGTGGACGCCAAGATATATGCAAAGTTACTCGCTACGCGATTGAACGCTATATTGCCTGATTTGATACACTCTGATCAGGTGGGTTTTGTGGCTGGTAGAGAAGCGCGTGATAATACGCTGAGAACGTTCTCCCTTATTCATTATGCCCAGGGGTCTCGCACGCCGGTTATGCTTCTCTCATTAGATGCAGAGAAGGCGTTTGACAGGGTGGACTGGCACTTCTTGAGGTCTGCCCTGTCACACGCGGGTCTAAGCCCATTAATGCTCCAAAAAATATTTGCTTTGTACCACTCCCCTTCGGCCCAAATCAGAATAAATGGGGCCCTCTCTAAACTGTTTAATATCAGTAATGGGACTCGACAGGGCTGCCCGTTGATGCCACTCCTCTATGTGGTCTCTATGGAATACCTCCTGCAATCCATTAGGGGATCTGACAGGTTTAGGGGTATCGGGATCGGCGGAGAGGTGCATAAATGCGCTGCTTATGCGGATGATCTTTTGCTAAATGTTACGGACCCGGATTCCTCTCTGCCGACCTTGATGGGCCTTCTGAACACCTTTGGCATACTTAGTAATTTTAAGGTTAATTACTCCAAAAGCATGGCCCTTAATATCTCTCTAGATTCCCAGGCAGTTGTGCACTTGCAAAATCAGTTCCCTTTTAGATGAGTGAATGACTCTTTCACTTACCTAGGGGTGCAGATCCCTAGTGCCCTCCATCAAACTTTCGATTTAAACTTTGCCCCCTTAATTTCGAGGATTAAGGGACATTTAGCTAAATGGGACAGGAAAGACTTCTCCTGGATAGGAAGGATAAATATCCTTAAAATGAATATATTACCTAGGCTCCTATATTTGTTTCAGACAGTCCCGGTTAATCTTCCCAACTCCTTCTTCCTTGATGTGAATAAATCTCTGAGGCAATTTGTTTGGGCCAACAAGAAACCACGGATAGCCTGGGATGTCTTAATTAGGAAGAAGGAGAGAGGCGGGTTGGCTCTCCCAGATTTGAAATCTTATTATATTGCTGCAAATGCTGCCAGAGTCATAGACTGGTTTCATTCCCATACTTCAAAACGTTGGATACAAGTTGAGGAACGTCTCTGTGGGAGATCACTGTCCTCCTTGCCCTGGCTCCTCCCCTATTTATCTGACCTTAGGTTTCCGGCCTTCCTCTGATCACACAGGTTACGCCCTCAATATTCTAACTTTTTGGTAGGCAATATAATCTTTATGCCCCTGGGGGCCCTTTGACTTCAATTCGGGGGATACCTGGAATCACTATCTCCTCACATTGCTTCTTGACTGCTGAGGAGTGTGCTCGGAAACACCTTCTCATGGGAGACTTTATTGTTCGCTCTGCCTTCAAAACGTATGAAGATTGTGTCTTGGCTCCATACCGCACCCCGAATATCTGGTTGCAGTACTTGCAGCTGAGACACTATTTTGAGACTAATAAACTTAAGCTGGATTTTCTCCGCAGCCCCACCTGTTTTGAAGCTCTGTGCACCCAACGGCAACAGCCGGTGCATGTTATCTCCATCTTGTATAATATGATACTGGAGACGCAATCTAATGGCCGTCCGCTTTTCCAGAATAGTTGGGAACAGGAGCTGGAGGATACTTTTTCTGAGGAGGATTGGTTGAAAGCTTGTGTTCTGTCCAATAAGGCTTCGGTCTCTTGTAGAATACAAGAATTAAATTATAAAATTTTGTCACGCTGGTACAGAGTTCCAAAACTTCTACACTCGATCTATCCGACTGTTCCTGACCTTTGCTGGTGATGTGACAAAGAGACGGGTACCATGTTGCATATCTGGAGGGGTTGTGAAGCTCTCCAGTCTTTTTGGATAATAGTGATCGAACTTATTCGGGTCATTACTGGTATTTTCGTCCCAAAAATTCACCGCACTCTCTTATTAATATGTTATTTTTGGGGAAGGGGTCTTGAGGGGAAAACTTTTGTTTTCCTTTTAGGGGCTCTAAATCATTGACCCCTAGAAAATCGTTCGACGCACTCCCCATCTGACTGAATGATAAAAAGGGGTCTTTTACTTACAAGCAGGAGGATTAGAGCCGGTCTACTCAGACTTTAATCAACATATAAGGAAGGGAAATTGGGGGATCTTTTTTGGGATCACAAGCCTTCCAACGGGCGTTGGAGTGTAGGCTTTCCTCCTCTTTCCCTTCTTAAATGATATCTTTATTGCCCCCCCGGAAGGGACTGTTTTTGGGGGGAATATCATCTCTTCTTCTTAGGCGTTTTCATGCTAAATTTGGGGGTTTGGCCGCTCAATGGTCTCGTCCAGTTGGTTATTGGTTGTGATTGCAATTATTTCTTTCTTGATTAGGTAGTTCAGCGTATGTGTCAGCAGTGGAGTTTCCTCCTGGCTAACATTACTAGGCTTAGAGGCTCAGATGTTTAAGTTCCAGATACACTATGACATATTTTTTAGTAAACATACATCTGCACTGATGTCTCTTTGATTTTTTTCTCTTTTTTTCGATCCTATATTCTCTTTAAGGCACGCTTGTATCATTTTTCTCACCACTGTTGTACATTTTGCATATACTATGTTAATAAAGCTGTTTTGAAATACGAGAAAAAAAAAAAGAAAGGGCTGAGGTGCCCCCTTTTACCACCCAGTCCCCCCCCCCTCCCCTCCCATGTTACAGTGAAGTTGCCGTTTGGTCACTATGGCAGTCAGAGGTCTAATGAAGTTCTCCAGGCCTGCCATAAATGTATTCCTATTAAGCCCTTGCCACAGGCAGGGTATACTAGGAGGTCAATGAAATAGCTATATATTGCAGTTCAAGAGTTCACATGTTCAGGTTCCCTAGAGTGACAAAATATTAGTAAACATTATTTTTGCAAAATATTAAAAAAAAATAAAAAAAACAAAACAGTAAAAAGAAATTAAGAACACAAAAAATTAACATAAATTGCTATTGCCACAACCATAAAGTCCAATCTAATACAATAACATCTTATTTGGCTTGCATGGTGAATGCTGTAGAAAAATAAAAATACCCAATTCCAGAATTGTTTTTTTTTTTTTTTTGGGTCATCCTTCCTCCCATAGAAAATGAAATAAAAAGTGATCACACGCCAAGCCAATAAAAATTAGATTTCGCTTGCAAAAAAATGAGCATTATACAGCTTCAATGGTAGAAAATTAAAAAAAGTTATTGGTCTCAGAAAATTGTTGATGCAAAGCAATTTTTTAAAAGACGTATTGAATTTTTGAAAGTTTTAAAATATAACAAAAAATACATAAATTTGGCATTGATGAAATCGTACTGACTCACAGAATTAAGATAGCATGTCCTTTATTTTACATGATGAACTCCATAAAAACTATCCTCCCGCCCAAAAAAATTGTGAATGAGAAAAAGAGCTGTTCCAAACATTGCAAAAACAAAATAGATTTGCATTTTTTGTTTAACAGTGATCTTGTGGATTTATGCAACACTTTTATGCAAATTTGTGAATAAACCCAAGAGAAAGAATCTGAATGAATAAGGTGGTTACTAAATTACTGTAGTTTATGTGTATACCCTGCAAAAAGTCAGTTGGGATCGTCCTTATTGGAATGCCTCTTGGTTTCTCATTTGTCGTTTCCTACACCCAGGGAAATTACCCTTCATAAAAATACTAAATATTATAGATATTTGCCATATTCTTGACATGTATTTTGGATGTTGAATAGAAAAATTAATTTAGAAAGACACATTTTTCTTCCTGAGAGGCCTTGGGTCTATGGTAATGTTTTGGCTCTTTTTCCTCTTTGTCGTAGAACTGATGTGCTGAACTTCTGTTTAAGTTCAACAAGTGACAGGATTTACAAATCATTTGATATATTTTACTCAGAGCTGAAATAGGAAAATCTTCCATTGTGTATAAAATGCTGTGGAGGGCCACGTACCGCGGGGCTTATATTTCAGATGCAAATATGGTTAAGTTAAACACTTCACATGTCATTTTTGCAAGTGCACAGCATTCAGCTTCGGTGTTATTATATGTTATTTATGTGTTTTTTCATCAAATGATCCTGCATTGTGCAAACATCTATATACTACTTGTAGCTAGTGAAATGTGCCTAAGAGTGCACAGACACAGAACTGACCTTAGGTTCAACTATTCTCTTATGAGGAGTGGTTGGTTGCTAAACACTGACTAATGAACAGATGACTTTATTTTCTTTGACAACAGTGACTTACGTAAATGCTTAATAGTTACAAAAACATTAAAAGGGGTTTTGGGCTATTTGGGAAAACCCAATGATTTTTTTTCCAATAGGGAAGACTGGGGCAAATTTTTTTCGGCCCCCTCATTTTCTTTGTCACAGTAAAGGCCCACTTTTCTTTTTTAAAAAACGGAGGACCTGTCCTTTTTTAAAAATGGGCAGTCTTTTGTTTGTTTTGAACTTTTCATTTAAATTTTTCCCCTTTTAAGTGTTGCAGGGAAATAAAACATCTAGGCCAAGTTCACATGGTGTATAAAGTGTGGACCGTCAAACGCATTCATTGCGAGGCAGATCTGTGTCTCCTATACTTTATTATTTGCCTCCACGTATATATGCCTGAAAAGAAGTGACATGTGGCATCTATTCAGACCCGAGCTAAATTATGAACCTACAATATGTGGCGTGTGATCGGTGCATCATATTTTTCATCAATGTCTATGACAACTTTATTGTAGATTGTTTGGACGCTATTACAGCATGTATTTCGGCAAAATTATGCACAAAAAATATGGCCCAAAGAAGCCATGTGAACACCCCTTTACTGCTAGTAGAGATGGGCGAATTGATTCTAACGAAGGGGGAATTTCTTTTGGGAATTTAGGAGAACTTCGGTTCTGAACGAAGTCAAAATTTGGGGTCCCTTCGGGTAAAAAAAAAGTTGGGGCTTTTGATTGATAAAAGGCGTACATGGAGCAAAAAATCTGGGGGGAAAGGGAAGGGGGCTTAGCCTGCAAAAACATGTGCATGATGAACCAATCAAGACCGGCGGGAATTCTGTGATGTCATCGCACATATAAGCCCGGGGCCGCAAAACGCTGGGAGCTCCACCCTCTCACGTACTGATCGGGGAAAGGTGCTGCGGCTGCTTTTGATAGCTCTTACTAAAGAACTTTTTTTTAATACCGTTTTTTTGTGGGGTTTCTCAGTTTGGGTCTCAGGGGACTGCTTCTCTTAAAGTTCTATTTCTAATTTTTTTGGGTATTGGACCCTGAAATCCATTGTGGTCCACTGTAGCGTTTAAAAATTTTAAAACCCTATCTGCTCACAGCACTTTTGAATATCCAAGGGGACAAAAGCCAGTTCCTGTTGTTTTCTTTTAAACCCCTTCCCGACATAGGGCGTATGCTTACCCCTAGCGGGAATGACTTCCCGAAAATTTGGAAAGTACCCAATACGCCCGGGGCATCCCCGCGTGCTTGCGGGCGACCCACGCGCCAAATGGGCCGGGGGACCACGGAAAAATTACCGTTTGGCCGCATGCCTTTATCATCCCCCGGCCGATTTGGGCCCCGCCCGGGGGGTGATTAAAGCTTTTTTTATTTCAGCCTGCCCGGGCCTGCTTTAATTAAACCGCAGCAGGGGGAGTGGCCCCTCCTCCCGCTCCCTTTCCGGTTTCCCGAAACGGGTATTGGGCACCGTTTCCCCTGTTTTGACCCCGGGAAAGGGCCCCGTTCATTTCCCCGGGGGGTCATCTTGACGTCCCCCATGCCCGAAATTCCCTTTGGGTGGGCATGGTGACAGGGTTGTCGGCGACCGGGACACAGAAGATACTGTGAAATCCCCTGCCTTCTAACAACAATCTGATGTTTGCTGTTTGAAGTTTAAAAGTAAAAAAAAAAAAAAAAAAAAGTAAAAAAAAAATGTAAAAAAGTGAAAAAAAATAAAACACAAAAAAAAAAAATAAAAACACTTTACACCCCCCTTTTTCCCCCCTTTACAAACCCAATCGCCCCAAAAAAGGGGCAAAAATAAAAAAAGAAACCCAATATTTGGTATCCCCCCGGGGGGAAACGCCCCAACCCTATAAATCGGGTCAGGGTTTAAAAAACCCGAAACGGTGAACCCCCTAAAAAAAAAAAAAAAAAAAACGTCACAAATTGAGATTTTTGTACTTTCCTGCAGCACATAAAAGGGAAATAAAAAGCGATCAAAAACAAAATTAAAAAACAGAAAAGTTGTCCAATTAAAACATCGGGTTTTTTCACAAAAAAAAAGTCCATACACGTCTCTGTATACGGAAAAAAAAAAAAAAAGTTTATGGCTTCAGAAGACAGCGATGCATAAATATTATTTTAAAAACAATAAAAAAAACTTTTATTTTTTTTTAAAAAGCTTCCCAAAAATTTAAAAAAAAATATATAAATTGGGGAAACGCCCTAACGTATGAACCCAGGAGTAAAGCTAACTGGTCATGGATAGTGCACGGGGACGCTGTTTAAAAATAAAAAACCCCTACAAGGGTTGCCCGGGATTTTCTTCAAACCCCGCCTTCCCAAAAAAAAGGATTTAAAACTGTCAAAAAAACTTGTCCCCCCCAAAAAAAATCCAAAAAAAACGGCAACTCTTCCCCCAAAAAACAAGCCCCCTAACGCTTTGTAAAAAGAAAAATTAAAAAATTTTGGCTCCCAGACTATTTGGGGATTGGGCCAAAAAAAAATGTTTTCCTTTTTTAATAAAAGTGTTTTTATTGCGGAAAAAACAGTTAAAAAATAAAAAAAATTTTAAAAAATTTTGGGTTTTTCGCTTTTAATTTTTATCAATCCCGCCCGAGTAATACTATTTTGGGCCCGTTATACGCACAGGGGAACCCCCTGTTAAAAAAAAAAAAATAAACAACCCCTACCAGGAAAGCTGTTTTTTGTTCAAAAAGCCTCACAAAAACCTTTAAAAAAAAAGTGTTTAAAGCGGATTTGCCCCCCATAATGGTACTAATAAAAAATCAACTCATCCCACAAAAAACAAGCCGAATTTAGCTCCGAATAAAGAAAAAATAAAAAAAGTTTTGGCTATAGAACAGAACAACATAAAAACCCCAATTTTTTTTTTAGACCTATTTTTTTGTGCAAAAGTAATAAAACATAAAAAAACTATAAAAAATCTATTCCATTGCAATTTTACCGACTCCCATTTAAAGATATCCTGTCATTTAAACTGAAGGGGAAAGCTGTAAAATTGAAGCCCAAAAAAACAATGGTGGAATTGCGTTTTCCCCTCATTTTCATTCCCAATGCAAAAAAAAAAAAAAACTTTGTAAAACCTTTTGCACCCCAAAAAGCACAGAAAAACCCCCGATGAGTTTATGAGGCGTGGTGAAACCAAAATGGGTGACTTTTTGGAAATTTTTTACCCGTTTGGGACTTTGGGGGCTTTGTAAAAGCGACATGGGCCCCCCCAAAAACTGCGTTTCCCCAAAAACCAAATAGCGCTCCCTCCCCTTAAAACCCCCCGTCCCCTTTCGCCCAAAAAAGCAGGGGTTACAAACCCCATGGAGGGGGATTGCCGAACTTGGAAGAGATTTGTGAACCCAAAGGTTTTTTGGGGGTTTTTTACCCCCGGAAATTTCCCTTGGGAAAAAATTTAAAAATTTTCAGCTAAAAATTTTCAGATTATTTGGAAAAAAAAAATTTTTTTTTAAAATTTCACAGCCCCAACGCTTTAAAAATTTTTTTGAAAAAAAACACATGTGGGTCGATATGTCCACACACCCCTGGATTTTTCCTTAAGGGGGGTTTTTTTCCCCAAAATAGGGAAATTTTTTGGGGGGTTTTTTTAAGTTTTAGCCCCCTTAGGGTTTCCCCCAAACCTAAAATTGGCCCCTAAATAAAAGGTAAAAAAAAAATGAGACCCCAGAGTCCCGTAGGTTCCCCCCTATTTTTGGGGCTTTTTGGTTGAGCCAAAAAATGCACTTTGGGCCACAATGGGATTTTTTTTGAAAACCCGGGAGAATCTGGGGGCAATTTTTTAATTTTTATTTTCCCCGATCACATTTAAAGTATTTTTTGAACCAAAGTATAAAAATTGGGAAAATTTTGCAAAAAAATTTAAATTTGCTTTAATTCCTGTGAAACACCTAATGGGTTAATAAAATTCCTAAAGGGGATTTTGAAAAACTTTAAGGGGTGTAGTTTTTTTAGATGATGTCTTTTTTGGGGGTAAACTAACATAACAGGCCAATCAAAATCAAGTTAGAACCCGGGCTGGTTTTCAAAAAAAAAGTAAATTGGGAAATTTTGTTTTAAAATTTGAAAATTACTTTAAATTTTTGTAAACCTAATGTCGTAAAAAAAAAAAAAAAAAAAATTTAAAAAAAAAAGATGCCAAACTACAGCAAGGGCATGAGTAGATGTAGGGTTTTAAACTATTTTTTAGTGGAATAACTATCTATCCTTTCATGCAGAAATTTTTTGAAGTTTAAAATTGGTAAATTTTTCAAATTTTTCCGATTTTTTGATATTTTTTACAAATAAACAAGATTTTTTGGACCAAAATTTCTTACTTCTTAAAGCACAATTGTCAGGAAAACAATCCCCTGATACATGGATAGGGTTTTTAAAATGTCAAAAAGTTTTCTCACATAAAGTGACACATGACAGTTTTTAAAAATGGGGCTCTGTAGAGAGGCCAAAACTGGCACCCGGGGGTAAGGGGTTTAAGAAACAGCGTTTTTACAAACAAATACCATTTTTATTTTTGGTGCTCAATTCTTTGGGGCAATTTCACCCGGGGTTAATTAACTTGTTTTCACTGGGTGACTCCCAAGAAACCGTCATTTTACCCCCAAAATATTACATTTTCCTGTAGCCCAATTCAAAGCAAAGGTTTTTTACAATTTTATCTTTGTTGTGGGCGTAAAAAACACCCCATTGGACACGTACAAAGCTACTAGTTTGTGGGGGTCAATTCTTTGGGCTTCACAAACCAGGGGTAATTTTAAGCGTTGTTATTCGCTGTGGGGACTCCAAAAAACGTTTTTCACCGCCAAAATATAACATTTTTCCTGTAGCATAATTACAAAAAGGTTAATTACATTTTTTTCCTTTTTGTGTGGTGTAAAAAACACCGCTTTGTAACAGTACAAAAACTAGTGTTTGTGGTGGTCAATTCTTTGGCGCAAATTTTCATCCAGGGGTTAAATTAAAAAGGTTGTTATTAGCTGGGGTGACCCCAAGAAACCGCCTTTTCACCCCCCAAAAAATTACATTTTTCCCCGTAGCCTAATTCACAAGCAAAGGTTTAAAACAAATTTTTTCTCTTGTTTTGTGGGGTAAAAAAAACCGCATTGTAATCGCTACAAAGCATAGTTTTGTGGTGGTAATTCTTTGGGGCAAATTTTCTCCAGGGGTTTAATTTAAACTTGTTATTCGCTGGGTGACTCCCAAAAAAACCCCCATTTTCACCGCCCAAAAAATATAAAATTTTTCCCGTGCCAATTCAAAAGAAAGGTTAATTAAAAATTTTATTCTTGTTGTGTGGCGAAAAAACACCCCATTGTAACACGTACAAAGTAGTAGTTTGTGGGGGCTCAATTTTTTGGGCAATTTACATCAAGGGTTTAAATTTGGTTGTTATTCCTTGGTGCCCAAGAAACCCCCATTTTCACCGCCAAAAAAATTTTTTATTTTTTTCCCGTAGCCTAATTCACAAGCAAAAGGTTAATTACAATTTTATCTTTGTTGTGTGGCGTAAAAAAACCCCCCGCATTGTAAAACCAAAAAAGTAGTTTTGTGGGGGCTCAATTCTTTGGCGCAAATTTAATCCGGGGGTTTAATTAAGCGTTGTTTTTCACTGGGTGACTCCAAGAAACGCCCTTTTCAACCGCCAAAAAATATACATTTTTCCCGTGCCTAAATTACAAACAAAGGTTAATTACAATTTTTTTCTCATGTTTTTGGGGCGTAAAAAACACCGCATTTTAACACGCTACAAACTGTAGTTTGTGGTGGGTCAAATTTTTTGGGCCCAAAATTTTAAACCCAAGGGGTTAGTATTTTTTGCGTTGCACTCAGTAAAGAAAATTTTTTTTCAAAACCCAAGAAGAAATCTGGCATAATTCATATCCAAGGTTAATTAAGCCTTTACATTCTTAAAAAACCAGAGTTTTTAACGGCACATACAATACATTTTTTTCCCGCCCATTTGTGGAGGCAAATTTATATCCAAGGTTACCCGGCTTCT
>JAODAL010050469.1:0-27390 GCA_025379985.1 Phyllomedusa bahiana
TTTCCCCTTTTTTCCCCGAAAATTTAAACGAAAAACGCAGGTGGGGGTTATATTTTTTTTGAAAGGGGGTGTGTCCCTGCTTAACGAAGCACTTTTGGAGTCACAAACGGCTAAAATGGCCGTATTTGTCCTTTACCCAAAGTGCGCCTTTGGGGGGCCGAAAAGGGCCCCCAATTCATTACGGAAAACCAGTTCTCATAGAGAAAAATGGAAATTCGTTTTTTTTCCCCGCCCGGGGAAAATTGGGGGGGGGGAATAATTCGTCACTTTCTTAGCGGGATACGGGGAAGGGGGTGTCTAGGGGGGGAAATGCCGGCCCCCCCCCTTTACCTCGCCCCGCTCCCGCCGCCCCCGTTTTTCCCACGGCTAATTGCGGGGGTTTACGTCCTTTTAAAGCCGTTGACATAGCCTAATGTACAATGTCAACTGGCAGGAAAACCCCCCAATTGGAACAAAATTGAAAGGTTTGGAATGAATTTTTAGGGGAATAACAGGGAACCATCAAGATAAGATTAAGGGAAAATGTTCCTAAATTGAATTTTATAGGGAAACATATTTACTAAATAGGCAAAACAGGAAAAGCCCAATTCCCCCTTTAAGATGCTTTCATATGGGGCACAATGAGGGTTACAAATTCTTGTGTGGATTTGTTAATATTTGCTGCTGTGGGTTTTTAGTGGGAATACGACATTTAAACAAAGGGGGGATTTTTCTAAAAAATGTGTAATTCTGACCGTAACTCTAACAAAGTGCCACATTTATTAAAAAACCCTGGCCCGCCCCTTTTTTAAAATGACAACATACTTTGTCCCTGAAAACTAAAACCCTGGGCTTTGAGACAAAGCCACACACCCTTGTTAAGCGGGTCACAAAACTGTCTACTTTGAAACACAAATTTTAAAAAAGAGCAAGGCATTACTGCACCAGGATTCTAGTTTGCCAAAGCCAATTGCCAATTTTCTTCAAATTCCAAATTGTTTTTTTTTACTGCAGATCAAAAATTTTTTCAACAACTGTAGATTAATTGTGCATTCTGGACAATTGAAGTAAAAGGGGAAATGGCAATAAAATACAATGCATCGAACTAATTTGAGTGTAATTAAAAGTTTCTGCTGCAGGGCCCATTTTATTTGTGAATATCAATAGGATATTTCCCCCAAAAATGTAGATGGAATTTTTATATTTGAAACCATTCTGCAACTAGTTTTATCCGTAGATTTTGGGGACAAAAGCGCCCCAAAATAAAACAACAAAGGCTTTACAAAAAGAACCCCTGTGGGCTGTGGCCGACCAACCTAGACGGGCCCGGATTTGCCCCCTAGGTGGGTAAAGCAGGGGATCTGCTACCAAAAAGGGCCCCCAAAAAACCTGGTTTCGGTGGGGGAAGGGAACCATTTTTTTGTCAGTAACCCTGGTTTTGACATGTTAAAGGATGGCTGCTATGGGGGGCTTTTTAAGGGTTCCTTTCCCGGAGGTCACAGCTTGGTGGGAGGCCGTTTCCCCCCGTTCCCGGGGGAGGTTTGTTTTTCCCGGATTTCCCCCGGGCCATAAAAAGTCGTCTCTCTAGGGGTCGGGGTCGGGGTCTGCCACAAGGAGTGGGGGCAACAAGCTGGAAAAAGGTTTTGGCCCCCGGGGTTAGGGAAGCCCAGACAGTACTGGGGATAATTGGTTTTTGATGCTGGCATGGTCCAAACCGATAGACAGGTCAGTCAAATTTAGTTAGTGGCCAACGGCCCCGGGTTTGATTTATTTCATGTGTATGTTTTCCTGTGCCTGAATAAACAGGCTGACGCCAGAAAGAACCGGTGTCCTGTGCCTTTCCCCTACAAAGCGGGGACCGGGTTAAAGAACCCCCGGGAGGGCCCAAAAAATGGCTCCAAGCGCTAAGCAAAATCTTCACTGCCTAGGGGGCATAGGTGCACCGGAAAATCTACACAAGTAAAGCAAGCAGGGGCGTAACTACCCAGGTAGCAGAAGTAGCAAATGCCACGGGGCCCGGGCTCTTAGGGGGGCCCCGGGCCCTGGGGCAGCTCTAAAAAAATCTGCTCCCCCGGTAGTTTTCCCCGTTCGCCCGCCAAAAGTGAAATACCGTTCACTGGCCCCCGGGGACCGGGCTGCGGGCCCCGCCATCCGCCCCTCCGGCCCGGATTCAAATGCAGGGCCTGTCCATTTAGCCTGCCTCCACCTTTTCAAATTTCCCCGCTAGGCCTTGCATACACCGGTGCACAGGGTGACGGGGGCTGCGCAATGACATCACATCGCCCACATAGCCCCTGCCCAAAGGGGCACCTATAGCCCCCACATGCCCTGTTGCCTATATAAAAATACCCATAACCCACCTATGCCCTGCCGCCTATATGGGGCCCCCATAGTCCCCACTATGCCCTGCCTGCCTATATAAATGGCCCCATTAGTCCACACTATTGCCCTGTCGGGCCTATATAAATGGCCCCTTTTGGGCCCACAACTATGCCCTGTCTGCCTATATAAATGGCCCCTATTGCCACACTAGCCCATCTGCCTATATAAAGGCCCTATTGCCCACACTATGCCCTGTCTGCCTATATAAATGGCCTCTATAGCCTCCACTATGCCCTGTCTGCCTATATAAATGGCCCCTACAGCCTACCCTATGCCCTGTCTGCCTGTATAAATGGCGCCTATAGCCCACACTATGCCCTACCTGCCTATATGGGACCCCATATAGCCCACCCTATGCCCTGCCTGCTTATATAAATGGCCCCTATTGCCCACACTATGCCCTGCCTGCCTATATAAATGGCCCCTATAGCCCACACTATGCCCTGTCTGCCTATATAAATGGCCCCTATTGCCCACACTATGCCTTGCCTGTATATATGGGGCCCCTATAGCCCAAACTATGCCCTGCCTGCCCATATGGGGCCCCTACAGCCTACCCTATGCCCTGCCTGCTTACATATATATATATGGACCCTATAGAGTACCTAAGCTCTGCCTGCCTACATGTATGGCCCCTATAGCTACCTATATCCTGCCTGCCTATCTAAATGATGCCCTATACTCTACCTAAACCCTAGTGACCCTATTTCCTACCTAAACCTGGCCTATCTGGGGCCCCCTATAGCCTATCTAAACCCTGCCTGCCTAAAAGGACCCCATATGGCCAGGGGGGCAGAGAGTGAGGTGCTGGAAAAGTGAGGATTCTATGATATTTGTGTCCAAATCTGCAGGGACGAGTGGTGGCCGGGAGAGGTCATCATGGTGGTCTGGACCGAATGCAGAACAAAAAGGAAAGTCAACGGCTCACCCGAGAAACATCACCTGTGAGTCACAAGATGTAACTGCACTGTAATCACATATGTCTACAAAGGCTGTGCACACTGGTATATACCACTATATGGCCACTGTAAGGGGGTAATATACAGTCTGCAGAGCCTGTGTACTGTACACTGGTGTCTACCACAATATGGTCACTGTATGGTGGTAATATGTAGTATGCAGAGTCTGTGTACACTGATATATACCACTATATGGTCACTGTATGAGGGTAATATACAGTCTGCAGAGCCTGTGCACACTGATACCTACCACTATATGGGCACTGTATAGAGGTAATATACAGTCTGCAGAGCCTGTGTACACTGTTAGCTACCACTATATGGTCACTGTATGGAGGTAATATACAGTCTGCAGAGCCTGTGCACACTGATACCTACCACTATATGGTCACTATATGGTGTTACTATTGGTCTTTGTAGACTGATCAGTAACAGTGTATTATTCAGTTATTATGTGGTGGTAATTTGTGGTCGTGTTCTGGCGGTTTAATCAGGTCCTTATGTAGTAGCGTTATTGGTTATGTTGGTCTGGGTACAGTGGGATTTGTTTGGTAGCCGTATGATGGTGATATATATGGTGAGGTATTTGCCCCTTGTATTATCTAGTAACTGCATGTCCTGGTAAATGTTTGTGGTCGGGGAGGCGGGCGAGGGAAGGGGTAGGGGGCTCCATCCAAAAGTTTGCTATGGGGTCCAGGCTTCTCTAGTTACGTCCCTGACAGCAAGTGCAACGTTATACATTGAGAACAGCATACTAATAATGTGGTAGTAATGAGATGGTAAACTATATATGCCCTGCTGCCTCAGAACCTGGACAACTAAACTTCATCTCTTCCATGCAGACACATAGCCTAGGGCTAGTTTGGTAATAAACACCAATATGTCACCTGTAGGGCACTTAGGATAAAAAGCATAGTCTACTTCTGTATTCTATACAGTAAAAAAGAAAGGCATCCCATTGTCTTCTGAACTGGGTAAATGTGCCCCTATGCATATGGTTACTATATTTACTATTTTGCCGTAGGCAAACTTAAACTCTATCAGTTCTCTATCTGTTAAACACTAAAACGTAACTTTTATTATATCTAACTCTTAACCTCTATACACACTATTTAAAAACCTGATTTCTAACCTCATCATTTAACCCTTTTTGCTTCTGAAAGAGGGAATAACTCCCTTTCTATTATCAAGTCTGGTGGAACCCCACCTATTAACAGAGCCTTATATCTATAGCAAAGTACTAGCTTCAGATCCCAAGCCAACTACTTGGGCAGTCGTCCCTAATCTCATGGACACAGAACAAATAAGGCTCCCTTGTGACACCCCTGCAGCAGGTGACATTTGTAGACAGAGGTGAGAAATCACAATTTAAAACGTCATATCTGACCTCGCCGACATGTTTCGCCAGCTAACCTGGCTTCATCAAGGCTTAGAGTTTTTTGGAGATTATATGCATATGGTTGGCACATGCTCCGGGAGCCTTTCCAATGCGTTTGCTACACGTAGGGTGAAAACGAAGTCTGAATGGAGCCTTACCTATACACTATTTGAGTAGGGTATGCATACAAACGTTCACAGAAGGTGAAACCTACTAGTAAACCCCTTGACACAATGCCAACATTGATTAGGACCCCTGAGCAGACCATATAGTGGTTCCACAGAAGATACTAATGTGGAGCATAGTTATGGTGTTGCCGGTAGTACCCTGCTCCTAACTGGGCATAGAGTGGTTGATAAGGATAAGCCGTGAAATTGTCTGTGGACCATGGCTATAATCTGAACTAAGCTAATACATACTATAAATTAATATAGTGTTTGGATTAATAAAGTGCAGTAGTTTAGACATTGGATGGTGGAGGAATCCTTAGCTCCCAAGGGGTGAAGGCCCCAGGGGGTGATTGCTCTGTCTGTCTTTCCTACATTGAAGCCATGTCTTTTCAAGTTATGAAGTCTACAAAGAAATTTTGCTCAAAGAGCCATCTCGGGGCTGTAGATGACCCTTGGAACACCGGTGGAGAGTGGATCAGGAAGACATGAAATGCAACAGGACTGCAGTGTTTGCACTAAGGCCTGTCAGAAACTATCCACACAGTTAAGCTAAAAGAATTGAATAAATGTTATGTTCCTAAAAGGCATATAATCAAAGGTATATGTTTATTTCATTCACTTCTTTTAATAAAGTAGCAAATCACTAGAAAGTACACTAAAGACAAGTATCTCAGCCGGTGCTCAAAGAGATGTAAAAATGTAATTCACATCTAACTTTATCAATCACGGTCATATCTCACATTGCATCTTGGGTGCCAAGTGAAAATAGGATCTGTTTCCCTGAAGAAATAGCTCATTGCTTTTTTTCTGTCTTCATTAGAAGTTTACATAAGACATTCTAATGGTATTATACTGCCATCCAGTGGTACAAGCCAGCATTTTCTTTTTACGCTCATCAAGATAGATTTTTCAGGACAATTTGTTTAAATGTAATGTTTGGATGGACAATTTAATGTTTTTTTGTATAACTATGTTACTGAAAGCCAAGAAGTAAAGTACAATAGGAGATATCATTCTACAATAGTAAAAAGACATAGCTTTAAACATTCCCAGAGCTCACCCAGACTTTCCAATCCCAAGACTATAATGTATTATAACCCTTGACAAACACCATTCTTTGTGGACCTTCTCTAACTACTAATCTGTTAAACAGAAGAGGTGGGGTCTGCCCCTTCATCACCTTCCCATGTGATTGCAGGGTGCCAACAGTTTGTCATGTCCCTCAAGGGGTCTAATGAAGGCAAACAGGACTGACATCTGCACATTTTACACCCTGTGTTTGCCTCACCTCTGCAAAGGCCTCAAGGCCAATGAGAGCTACATTGTTACTAGTACAGCATATAACCACTAAAGCGACTGACTGTTCACAGCAGTCACGTAGAGGCAGCTAGTAAAATAGACAGCCCGTCGGAGGTTCTGTGCTGGATCACGGGCACCTGGTGAGATTAGGGCAGTTTATTTTGTCATTTTATGACATTTGGTTTTTTTTGCTTGTCTTTTTTACATGGACAACCCCTATAAATATATCAAGAGAAAAAAGTAAAGTAATTATATCCTTAATAATGTACCAGATTATAGTGATGGGTATCCAGTCTTATATTTAACTGCTCTTTAGTTCTGCTCCAGGGCTCAGTGGCACAGATATGGCCTAGGCTCGAGTTTAGGAGCAAAAAAGGGAGTCCAATAGTCAATATCCACCTTATGTCATCAGTGGCTTAAGCTGCTTCTATATCCCTCTCCCATGCTTTACCCTGAAGTTTAAGTTCAGTGCTGTATATAGTGGGGAAAATAAGTATTTTGCAAGTTTTCCCACCTACAAGGAATGGAGAGGTCTGTATTTTTATCACTTCACTGTGAGAGTCCGAATCTAAAAAAAGAAATCCAGAAAATCACATTGTATGATTTTTAAATAAGTAATTTGCATTTTATTGCATGAAATAAGTATTTGATCACCTACCAGCCAGCAAGAATTCTGGCTCTCACAGATCTGTTAGATTTTTTTAAGAAGTCCTCCTACTCTGCATTCATTACCTGTATTAATTGCACCTGTTTGAACTCATTACCAGTATAAAAGGCACCTCTCCATACACTCAATCGATCACACTCCAACCTCTCCACCATGGCCAAGACCAAAGACATGTCTAAAGATACCATGGACAAAATTGTAGAAGTGCACAAGGCTGGGATGGGCTACAGGACAATAGACAATCAGCTTGGTGAGAAGACAACAACTGCGCAATTAATAGAAAATGGAAGAAACACAAGATGACTGTCAGTCTTCCTATGTCTGGGACTCCATACAAGATCTCACCACGTGGGGGAAGGATGATGCTGAGAAAAGTCAGGAATAAGCCCAAAACTACACAGGAGGAACTGTTCGGTGACCTGAACAGAGCTGGCACCGCAGTCTCAAAGATTACCGCTAGTAACACACTATGACGTCATGGATTAAAATCCTGCAGTGCACACAATGTCCCCCTGCTCACTCCAGCACATGTCCAGGCCCGTTTGAAGCTCGCCAATGACCATCTGGATGATGCAGAGGAGGCATGGGAGAAGGTCATGTGGTCAGATGAGACCAAAATTGAACTTTTTGGCATCAACTCCACTTGCTGTGTTTGGAGGAAGAAGAAGGATGAGTACAACCACAAGAACACTACCCCAAACGTGAAGCATGGGGGTGGAAACATCATACTTTGGGGATGCTTTTCTTTAAAGGGGACAGGACAAATGCACCAAAGGGAGGATGGATGGGGCTATGTATCTTGAAATTTTAGTCAACAACTTTCTTCATTCAGTAAGAGCATTGAATATGGGTCGTGGCTGTGTTTTCCAGCAGGACAATGACCCAAAACACACAGCCAGGAGTGGCTCTATAAGAAGCATTTCAAGTCCCTGGAGTGGCCTAGCCAGTCTCCAGACCTGAACCCAATCAAAGCTCATTTGATGTAGCTGAAACTCAATGTAGCCCAGCGACAGCCCTCACACCTGAAAGATCTGTAGAAGATCTGAATGGAGGAGTGGGCCAAAATCCCTGCTGCAGTGTGTGCAAACTTGGTCAAGAACTACAGGAAACATCTGACCTCTGTAATTGCAAACAAAGGTTTCTGTACCAAATATTAAGTTCTGTTTTCTATTGTTGCATCAAATATTTATTATATGCAATAAAATGCAAATTATTTTTTTAAGAATCATACAGTGTGATTTTCTGGAATTTCTTTCATATTGTGTCTCCTGCAGTTGAAGGGTACCTACAATAAAAAACTTGCAAAATCGCCAGAGCATCAAATACTTATTTTCCCCACTGTATAAACCATGCTTATTGAGCCAATTCCTCTGAGGGTTAGTTCAAACATTGGATTTTACATTGCAATTTTATGCGGATTTCGCATTGCTTTCCATGTTAAAACAGAATGAATGGGCAGTCTGCACTGTAATTCACCATGTGTGAAATTTTCTACCCCAAGGATTTCAAATCTGCATTGTGAAAAAAAAAATTTACATGTGCATTATTTGAAGCAGATTCTACTCAAAATCCACTTTAGGCAGGCGTGACATGGATTAGCTAAACTTTCTCCTTATTAAAGGCAAATACTGCCTCTGCAAATCTAAAATCCAACTAAAATTCCAACTTTAGTAGCATATAGTATGGTTTGCCTTTTCTGCATTTGTTCTGCCTACAGTGGACTTGGTTTCTTCTTTTGCGTTTTTTAATTATTTAGTACACAACATGTACTAGGCAATTACACAAACATAGTTCTTCTGAGAAACTGGACGCTACAAAGTCAGCAGCAGAGAGTCTGGCCAGAATGCAATGCCTTACATGAACATATGTGCCAGCTGAAAATGTAATTTCTCCACTCTGCTATCTACCAGGTAACCTATCTCATCAGCTAATTACTTGCCTAATTAAACCATTTATCATTTGGTTATGTTTCATAAAAAAAGATTCACTGTAATAACATATGTGAAATTTATTATAGTTTAATTAAAAGCTAAAAATGGGGTCAGCAATATCTTGTATCACACACATAAGGAGACTGGTGTCAATGTCAGCACCAGTATAGTAAGAAAAAGGTAAAAGCCAAATAACAATAAAGTAAAACATGATGCTTGCTTACTTTATCTTTGCATTTTTAAACTAAAAGGAAATCCAGTCTCTCAAAGGCTTTTTTGTCTTAAACAAACAAAAGCACGGTTTTGGATTTAGTGATGTAGTCCACAACCGGCAAGAAATATGTTAGTAGGTGCTTCAGTTTAAACCTTATAACGAGTCCATGCAGGTAAACTTAGAACTAATGTTGTCATATGGTGATTCTGACGCCATTGGATTTCCGTGCCCAATGTATTGGGCGCCGAAATTCAACCGGGTTTTTGATTCCATGTTAAAAAAAAGCTTTGTATTTCACACACGACATGGGTTTTCCGTGTGTTTTTTCTTTGGAGGCTGTTTTGAAAGCCTCCAAATGTCAAAATTTCTTGAAATTTTTTTTAAACGAAAAAAAACCCTATAGGAAAAACAATGGGAGCTTCAAAACCTACCGTATTTTTCGGACATAAAACACCACCCCCGCTTTTTTTGACATTAGACGCCCTAATAGTTTTCCCGGCCCCGTCTAAATCTAAAAAAAAAGGGTAGAGGGTTTTTTTTATAAAGAAACCACCAAGCTTTTCTTGAAACTTTTAAGCTGAAACCTAATAGGAATCAAATGGAAAAAACGGTAGTCCAAAACCTTGGCACGGTTTGTGACGCATTTTTAGCGTGTTATTCACTGTGGTTTTTGCCCTGGCTATTAATTTGTATTGGAGTTTCAGAAAGAAAACAGGGTTGGAAAACCTTGTCGAGAACCTGATCAAATCCTCATCAAAACCTTGTCTGAAAAGTGTTGCATTGAGGTGCTTTTGAAATGAGATTTTGACAACAATTTGGACACGGAAAATTTAGCGTCCAGCAGACCGTAACAACCCGTGGTGCTCCTGGAGGCCGCCCTATTTGGCTCCTAAGTGGCTTTAGCCAATTTGGTATACAGACAGGGGAAGGGCCACATTCCCCATTTTACATCTAATATGGCAGTCTCAGTGGCTATTTGTAAGAAATCCTAGAGATTTATGGGGCAGAAGTTAATAATTTCTGGTCTCCATATACCTTTGTGGAGAAATGGGAAAAACAGCAGAATTCGTTTCTTTGGAAGACTTTGAAATGTGGCCTGAGAAAGGCATTAAATACCTAGGTCAGTTGTACCTGGATCTAGAGATTTTGAGGAACTGAGAGATTCTCTTGGTCTGCCAAGGAGCACATTATTTAGATATTTCCCTCCATACTTTTTTAACCCCTTAAGGACCCAGCCTGTTTTGACCTTCCTGAGACAGCCCTATTTTTGAAATCTGACGTGTCCATTTATGTGAGAATAACTTTTTGACCACTTTTAACTATCCATGTGATTCGAGTTGAGTTTTCTCGTGACACATTTGTTGCTTTAAGTTAGTAAGAAATTTTTAATCATAGACATCCTTGTTTGTGAAAAATATCCAAAAGTTCATGAAAATTGAGAAAAATTAGCGATTTTGAGAGTTGCAAAATTTCTGCGTGTAAGACAGATAATTATTCACACGAAAAATAGTTTATAACTAGCATCGTAAATCATATGTCCCATATAGGTTGGCATCATTTTTTTTAAATGTCTTTTTTTTTTTTTACGACATTAGAGGGCTTAGGAAATTGTAGTAGTAATTTCTTCACCATTTTCAAGAAAATTGTATTATACATTTTTTCTAGGGACCACGTCAGTTCTCGACATGGCTTTGAGGGGCTGCATGTTAGATAACCCCATATGTGACGCCTATTCTGAGAAACTAAGACCTTAAGTATTTTAAAACACTATTTAGGAAGTTTGATAACCCTTCAGATATTTCACAAGAAATTAAGAGCGCAAGAAGTGGAGGTGGAAATTAAAAATTTCACTTTTTTTGCAGATATCAATATTTATCCATTATTACACTGGAATACGGTAAATGTGACTATGTAAATGCAAACTTAATTTCAATTCCCCCAGGTCTGCGTTTTTAGAGATTATCCATTTGTGCTTAGAGTGCATTATTTGCTCACCCATAAGCCCCAGAATATGAGGAGCACCGACTATACTCTGGGGTCTCATTTTCAATCGATTTAGTATTTAGGACGCCAATTTCAGTTTGGGGCACCCTAGGTGCTAAAACTTAATAAACACCCCTAAAATAAGACCGCATATTGAGGACTTGCACCCTTATTGAATATATCCAGGGTGCATTGAGTATATTGACCGACAGGTGATTCAACTAATTTTTTTTTAGCATAGGCTGTGAAAATTAAAAAAAAAAATTTTTCTAGAATGTCTCTGCAATTTTAGCTATAAAAATGTTTCTATATACAAGGAATCCTGGAAAAAAGAACCGTAAAACTTTTGTTAAGCAATTTCTTCCTAGTAGTCGGCAATACCCTACATGTGGGTGTAAACTGCTGTTTGGGCGCATGGCAGGGCGTGTAGGGAGGGAGCGCTTATTTGGCTTTTGGAATGCAGATTTGGTGGGGCCATGTCGCATTTACAAAGTCCCCAATAGTAAGCAGAAACAGGCGAAACCTTCAGAATTCGCCCCATTTTGGATTCAACACCCATCAGGGGATCTGCATCTAGGGGTGTATTCTGCATTTTGGAGACAGGTGTTTCCACAGTTTTTTTTTAGCATTGGGCATGAATAGGGGGGAAAAAACGCAGTTCGGGTCATAGTTTATTGAGTTTGTGAGATTTTAAGCATTCTGCCGTGCAGTTGTAAATGATGTGATACTTTACTATGGGGGCCGGTACAATTACAATGATATAGTTTTATAAAGTTTTTTCTGTTTTATTCTTTTAACACAGTGAGAAATACCGGTCTATAAAAAATTGATGTTTTTATGTTTGTCCTATTCTGACAGCCATAACTTTTTTTATTTTGCTGTGTGCAGAGCTGTGTAATGGACTTGTTTGTTTGGGAGAGTTTGAAGTCTTTTATTGGTAACATTATGGGGTGCAAATGAAGCTATGATCCAGTTTTTATAATAGGTTTTTTGCTGAGATGTTTTTGAAACAACATACAGCAATCTTGTTGCTCGTTGTTCCCCCCCTTTGTGCGGGTAAGGATGTGTTGTTTGGGGGCTAGTGTTTTTAATTTTTTCATATAGCGGTCACTGTACGGTTTATATGACATGGTAGCTTTACTCAGCAGGTCAATACGATTACGACCGATTACCCAATTTGTATTTTTTTTAGTTTTACTGCTTTTATACAATTAAAAAGTATTCAACCAGGAAAATACGTTTTGAGCATACGCCCTAGTCTGAGAGCCATGTTTTAAATGTTTCTGTTCTTGGAGTGTGTAGGGACTTGTTTTTTGCGAGATGAGTTGACATTTTAGTATTAGTATCATTATTTGGGGGACACAGGCTTTGGATCGCTTTTAAATCCATTTTGGAGGCCAGGTGAAGAAAATTACTGCAATTCTAGAGTGTTTGTTTAATTTTTAAGTTTAACAGGGTCACGTGGTGCTGTATCCGTGATAAGTTAGCTTTACTCTTTGGGTCTCGTCTGTTTATGGCGATACCCTATTTATATAGGTTTTGTTTTACTCGTAGAGCAAAGCACTTTAAAAATAAAAGTGTTTTTAGTGTGTAAAAACGTCGAATTTTTATGCATCGCTATCTTCTGAGAGCTGTACATTTTTTTATTTTTACGGTATACAAGTAGCTGCGTATAAGGTTTTTACTTTTTTTTGGGGATGAAACTGACAGTTTTGTCAATTGGTACACTTGGGAGTTTCTAGAGTTTTTGATCTGCTTTTTATTCATTTTATGTGCTGCGGGATGAACAATAATCTTAATTCTGTGATTGTATTTTTGTTTTTTAATACAGGCGTTCACTGTCGGGTTAATTAATACATGACAGATTTATAGGGCAGGTTGTTACGGCAGCGGCGTACAAAATATGGGTACTTATTTATTTTTAGATCTTTTTGTGGGCGATTGGCGTTTGTAAAGGGGATAAAGGGTGGGTGATGTTATTTGTATTTTATTTTTCGTGTTTGTGTTTTTACTTGTTTTTCATTGCTTTCTTACTTTTTTTCACTGATTTTTATTTTACTTTTCCCCTAGGGAGATTTGAGATGAGAGATCTTTAGATGCACGTCTCTACTTCAATGAGGGAATCGCAGTGCATAGCTTGGGTTGCTATCGACTGTGTTCTCTATGACAAACTTGTGAGTCACGATGCCGGGACAATGCGTGCACAGGGGCACGGCCGGGGCATCGTGACGTCACAGACAACCGGAAGGCATTCTCTGCCTTCGTGGCTGCTCTCGTCAGAGGGCCGACCGCCGCCGAGAGAGACGCAGGAGGGGCGATCCCCTCACTGCGTTCTTAGTTATTGCGACCCCGAATCGTCGACACGATAATTAAGGGTTAAAACCGCCCCCACCCCCGGAGTCATTCGGGGGTCGGGGCCAGAGACGCTGCGGGATGTACAGCTGTAATATACAGCTGACACCCCGCAGCCGTATCGTGAACCCCCAAACGACTGGACGTCGCTCTGGATAGTCTAAAGGTGACGTTGAAGGGGTGTAAGCGCTCGATTTGGGAGTGGAAGCCTTCGATGACTGGAGTGTCAAGCTAAACGGACGCTTGACGAAAGGGGGCTTTCTCCCGAAATGTGAGAGGTGGAAAGGAGCACTCTGAGGATGTAGGAACCAGTCAGCGCTCTCGAGCTAATGTGCGTCGAGAAGCTTTTAGCAAGTGCTAATGAAAAAAGCTGCAGAGGACTGATGGAACTATCCCCCCCCGTAAGAAGGTTACTCATTCTTATACTATGACAGTCTTTGATGGTTGACATGGTTACTAGTATGTAGAGGAAATTAAGTCTTTTTGAGACATTAAGAATTTGTATCTCAAAGTGGTGGGAAGGCTTGAATATGGGAAGCTCTCCTCACGGCTCTCACATTGTATTGTGAGAGGTTAATTAAGAGAAGAACCAATAGGGATTCTTGTTGTGTTTGTGGTTTGTATAAATAGTAACTGTGAGAAAAAACCAATAATGGAAAAGTTAAAAGGTATTATGTGCGTGTAGTTGAAGGCTGCTGTGAAGCGGAGAACAGAATTGCAAGAAGGGAGAGCCACCGCAGTGAAATCATGAGTTTCTACTTTTTATTATAAGAATCATTGTGGGATGTCACTCTTCTCTCTCGTGCGAAAGCTCTTTTAAACCCCTTATGACCGTGCACCATTTTTGCGTGATAGTCTGGTATGCCAGGTCATTCGTCTTCAGCGACGTCTGATTTTGGCTGTCGTCTGCGAGAACTTCGGGTTTGTGCGCGTCAGTCTGGGATCTCGGGGCTGTAAGATACCTAAACCCCGATATCCAGAGATGTCTTGCGAGCACAATAGGGCAGCGAGAGAAAACCTCCGCAACCCGGATGCTTTAACACCTCTTGATTGCGGTGATGCGTTCTGCAGTGCAATAGAAAGCTCGCTTCCCCTGCTCACTGTCGGGTGCTCGGAACATACGGTGACCGACAGAGCAACCGGGGAACGGCTGCACAGTCAGCCTAAGGGGACATAAGGATTGGCCCCCAGAGCCAGGTCTGTGTATCAAGATCAGTGCGATCCACAGGACAGCTAACTGTTGTAGGTGTCCTGATCACTGCCTGTGTCAGACTGATAAAGAATTATAAAGTGTATTAGCCATTATCATGAAATATGCGTGAATATATTACTAAGTGTAAAAAAAGAAAATAAAAAATGTAATGTTCTTACACCTTCATAAGAGATTAAAACACATAAAGTAGAAAAAAACACCCATAAAAAGTGTAATAAAAAGAAAAAAGAATAAGAATAAAAGTTAATTTTAATTAAAGAAATAATTGTGCATAAATTACACACACAAAAAACCTGACACATATTAGGTATCCCCACAAACGTATTGATACCGTAGAATTAATCTAAGATTATTAAGTGTGGAAAAAATGTGAACAGGAGTAAAAAAATGTAAATCTATAAAATAAAATGTAAAAATCTAACTGAAAATTAAAAAATTCTTGCAGAGATTATTTATAAGTCGAACTTAAACTATTCCCCCATAAAGTACTCTCTCTTGTTTCAACATAAACGATGCCTCATCTATCAAATGCGATATCATTATGGAAAAAAATATAAAAGTGAGTACTCAACTGTGTGAAACGCAAGGGGCAAAAATCAACTGTATAAAAATACGTTCTGGTCTTTCAACTACTTTTCAGGCCTGGGAGTTAAGGGGTTAAGCGCTGGAAGATTGACATTCTGAGTCTAGAACATTATCACAAGGAGGAGCTAGCCTCCTCATGGAGAATCACAGTTTTTCATTAAGTCACAATGAGACTCTAGTTGATCCTCAAACAAAATGATTGCACCTAGAGAGATGCTCGGTTTCACTCCGTCACACTTGGCCCAGATGGGTAGATTGCCCAGTCTATTATGTACTAGGTGCGATGAGGATAGGGGATCGCTTTTTCATATGATCTTGACCTGCTCAGTGACATTTAGACCAATCTTGATGTCCTTAGCTTTTCTGAATGAGAAATAAGGTCTTCCTAGGAGCGCAATGTGCCCCAGAGAAAGACAGTCTTTTGGGATGATGATGATCTGTGTCCACACCTAGCAGTAAAGACGGTCGCAGTATAGACTATTGTGTTCCATATGCTAGCTACAAATCTATGTTACTTAATTGGAAGCCGCCGAAGTTGCCTTCCCCCCCCCCCACTCACCTCCCCCCCCCCTCCCCCACCCCCCCCCCTCTCACACACCCCCTATCCCCCCCCCCCCCCCCTCCCCCCCCCCCCCCCCCCCCCCCCCCCTCCCCCCCCCCCCCCCTACCGCCCCATATACCACCCACCCCTACCATAGCGCATTGGAAACAACTTCTAGAGGTTGATCTACCAATGTACAAGCTCACCTACAAAGCTAGAGGAGTTTCAGAGAGATTCTCAGATATGTGGAGTCTGTGGGTAATGGCGCAGTCTGGTTATGTGCATTTCTGGTGGTTAGGGTCTAGACGTCAGACGAGTGTGAGTTGAATTCAATTGCGCGCGCGATGTTGGTGTGTGAGAGCCTGAATGCAATATGGAACAATCCATGGGAAGGATGGTTGGATACCCCGTAATTATAGTCTCTCGTTCCTCTTTTTTGAATCGGTAGATATGGCGTTATCAATTTAGAGAGTATTTTGTTTTCATGATGAAGCACGCTTAAAAGTAGAATGTTTTAAGTATGTAAGAAGTTATATTTATGCTCATTGCTTGTATTTTTCTGATAGTCAAAAATTTTTATTTCGTTCGTAATGTACAGAACTGTGTAAAGACTCTATTTTTTTTGCTATGGCGATAGACACTTGACATATTTCATTGGTACACTACTTCACATTTGGCACTTATGGGTTTTTGATCGCCCACAGGGCATGGACGGTCATTGTGGCATCAGCGGCAGCCCGGAAGTCTATCTCCGCCTCTAATACAGGCTGGTCCAGGTAACACTCAGCAACTGATCGGTGTGAACTATCTGTATTACGAGCGCTTGCATGATCCACTCTTGAGACGTAAATTTTACATATTTGGTTTTACCATATCCATAAAATTCTGAACTAATTTAATATCCTGTTATTTAACCCACATGGTGAATGCCATAAAAAAAATACCCAAAACCAGAAATGTGCTTTGTTTTTTTTGGGTCATCACACTTTCTAGAAAAAGGTAATAAAACTTATAATAATGTTTCAAATACCCCAAGCCGGTATTAATAAAAGTTACATCTTACCCTGCAAAAAAAATGCCGGAAAAAGGAAAAAAAGGTAGGAAAAGATAATAAAAACTATATAAATTTGGTATCACCAGAATCGTGCCAACCCGCAGAATAAAGATAACGTGAATGGTGAACTCTGCATAAATGAACCACGCTTATTGCACTTTTTTCTGCCACACAGAGAATTTTGTTTTCAATTTAATAATATGGTAAATTAAATGGTAACATCACAAACAGGCCCTACTGCTATAGAAGAAAGTCAAAAATATATTCCTAGTAGGATTCAGTAAAAGCCCCAGTGCTATATGGCAGAAGCTGCACAAGTGCAGATTACTGATGAATAATCACTCACACACCTATTATACATGAGGGAGACATTAGCTTAGTATATAACTGCAAACTGGATAAAAAACAGTTCACACTATGAAAAAAAGCCATGATACCACCAGGGCTGTGGAGTCGGAGTCGTGGAGTCAGAGTCAGTGGCTATTTTGCAGGAGTCGGAGTCGGAGTCGTCATAAAAGGGACCGACTCCGACTCCCAAAATATATAATAAGTTGGTCCAGTTAGTTCGATGCAAAGAGCAAGAGGAATTGGGTTCGGCCAGTGCTGCTGCTCCCATATCTTCAGCCTCATCACATGAGGAGTGTAACTGATGACATGGAGCAAGCAAAGCGCTGCCCAAGGGGAACAGATTCCGCTCCCATAGCAAACAAACAAATTTCAGCAAAATGTTTCACCTGCTTTCAAAGAAGTAGAAGAGTTCAACCATTCATCAAACCCTGACATTGTTAGAGATGTTTCCCCTGTGGTCACCGCTTTCCCCCAACCTAAGTTAGTGTAGAGAGGCCGTTCTCTATCCTGAAAATAATGACATCAGATGTGATGTCATGTATGCAGGATCTGATGGAGGCAATACTATTTCTCAGAACAAATTCAGAGACTTCACAAATGTTCCTGTAGTGTTTTACATATTTACAATTTTTTGTGTCCTAAAGTCATATCCAATAAATCTATTTTACACTGACAAGCAAAATGGTAACAATGGTTTGAACTCGTGACTTTCAGGCTCCATATCTCACCGTTCACTACAGCTTTGTACATGAGGCTACTGTAATTTTATATGCAGTCATCTTACCTTTCTTATACATAAATGTGTCTTGCAAGTATTTAGCATCTGCTTAGTTAGAGTTATGCTCCTAAAAATCAAAGTGTTAATTTTTATTATTTTCTTAGTATTTGGGAAATCCACCTTTGGTTTTCAATACTGACTGAATCCTTCTGGGCTCTGGATCAGATTCAAGCACATCTTGACTAAAATCTGATCCCAGGTCTCTTCTACACATTCCCAATGTTGGTGCAGACTGGACTTGGATACAAATACAGCTTTTTCTTCAACTCTACCCACAAGTGTTCAAAAGATCAAAATATTGTTACCCTTTAGCTTGTGTCTGTTCTTCCTAAATAGCTTGATTATTGTATCATAAGGTGATCAACAGCCTGATGTTACCATTTTACTACAGTAAAGTTATTACTTAAACATGCGCCATGTATGAGGGAGTCGGGAGTCGGGAGTCGGAGGTTTGGGAAATTAAGTAGTCGGAGTCGGGGCTTCGGCTTGCCGACTCCACAGCCCTGGATACCACACAGGTGAGATTGCTCAAGTGCAAAAATACTGATAAACAACTACCATGAGGGAGTGATAGTATTATAATTGCACATCGATAAGGCTTATATACAATGCCAGTCATACAGGTATGTGTGGTGCACCATGCTGGCATACAACCAAATGATGACGCCCCTATTATTTGATTCAGCAGGATGCCCAGCATATTCCAAGTTTTCCAAGTATTCCACAAAATACTAACATCCCTTGTTCTCCAGTATTACATGACTAAAATGCATACCGAAAAAATATCAAACATTAGTTGATATTTTGACCAAAATATGCAAGCTCGCAACCCACGTCAAAGATGCTCATTATCTAGCGTCCTTACACTAACTTTACTATCAACTAACAAAAGCAAGTCACAGAAAAATGGGACATTATGTACTTAAAATCACAGAATCACAGCCACACACACAGCTCAATGGCAGGACAAAAATCCCAATAGGAGGCAACAGAAGCTGCAGTGCTACATGGGAGACATTGTACAGATGCACAATACGATGGACAATTGCTTGTATGTGGGCATGGAAAGCAGTAGTTTAACAATTGATTTGCTCCATACTCAGAAATCCTGCTCCAACCCCTATAGACCTATATGTAACAGAGCTCAGCTTCTCTTCCTCTGTCACTCCTGCTCTCAGACAGGGTAGCTTAAAAAGGGGTTGTCCACGTCTTTTTTTTCAGAAATATAAGCTGGTGTTGCTCTACTAAAGAAAAAAAAATTCTATTCTCACCTCAACACTCAATTCCATTCTAACGATGCCGCTGCCGGTCTATTATTTGCATTTGATTAGCTGCGTCAATCACATGTCTTTGCCTGATGTGACTGTTAGGAAGTGAATAGCTCCATGTGACCACTGCAGCCAGTTACTGCAACAGTCCCGAGCTGACCACAGCAGCTGGATGTACACAGAAGACTAGTATTGAAATGTAAGTGAGTGGCAAGGTGAATATAGATTTTTTTTTCATTTAATTTAAACAGAAGCCTCAGCTTGTAATTATTGCAAAAATAAAAAAGAAGCAGACAACACCTTTAAAGTTAGGAGAAAAAAAATACAATCACTGTAAAAAAAAAAACTTTATTTTATAGACAACATCTTATGATGGAGTATTTTTATATAATCTGCTGTTCCAGATAAACATTATAGCATGCCTTTTAGGATTATAGCCTTATACTCTTATAACTCACTTAGCAGTACACATCAGAGTTTGTGGACTTTGCTTTGTAGAATTCTAATCAATCCATAATTTGAGGTAAATAGACCAAAATTAAAAATTATAAATCACACTTAAAGAAAATTGAAATCAAATGTTTTAACTGCTTTAGAATATTTCTAAAAATGATGAAAGAGAAATACAAATTAAACTAAAAATAAAAAAAAAATCAATTGGAGCAGGTGTTTTCAGAATTTTACTATGCAAAGTGTAGCTTGTTTATTACATGTAATACAGAAAACTGTATTCACAGCAACCACTAGATGGAACCATAAGAATATTCACAGAGACTTCTGTGTGCCTGAAGTATTTCAGAGTACTGACCCCAGGGGAACACTTTATCCAGGCCATGGAGCTCATGATATATGAAAACAAAGACCTGTTGCACTACACATGTGAGGTATCAGTCTAAAGATACATGGTGTAGTTGAACAGTTCAAGAGCTTTAATATCACATGATGAATAGACTCCTATATGAAAAAATGTTGTTCAGTTTAAATATCAGCCATAGCTATAGCTTTATCAAGAGTTTATACAGGCAGTCCCCGGGTTACAAACGGGATAGGGACTGTAGGTTTGTTCTTAAGTTCAAATTGTATGTAAGTCGGAACAGGTAAATTTATTAACTGTAACTCCAGCACAAAAGTTTTTTTTTTTCCTTTTGGATAGTGCAGGGAAGGGTTTTTACATTTGTTTTGCTGTCTGTGCCTCTGTTACAAAGATTTCACCTCATGTGCTGCTGTGGCATGCTGGCACTTGTCGTTCCATAGCTACTATCTGCTGTGAAACATGGAACTACAAGTGCCAGCATTCCCCAAAAGTTTCTGTTTGTAACTAAGTCGGAACAGTGTAAGTCGAGGACTGCCTGTACTTGAAATATTAATCTATATATGACAGCTCGCTTTTCTTCTAAGGCAAATTCTGTCCCTTCTTTGATTTAAACACTTTGATACAATAATAGAAACTACTTTTTAGCTATTTTTCAATTAAATAAATGTATAATATTTATACCACTTGTCCATTTGTTTTGCTTCCGGTTAGGGTAAATTCACATTTCAGATTTAAACATGGAATTCAACGTGGATTCCATATTGGATTCCCCATTAAAATCCATGTGCAATCTGACTCCTACTCATTGAATGTGCAAACCAAGCTATGAACTACAGTGTGGATTTTCTGTGTCATGGATTTGAGTTACAGCATGATTTTCTAGGCTTTTAGCCCAGTTTTCCAAAGTAGACTTTTACTATATAACTTAAAGGGGTTGCCTCACGACATTGATTCATCACACTCCAATCATGCTTTCTCCGTTTCATTTTTGACTTTACTAGCTTTACTATCTACTATTGGCCTGCAGTGATGAGCTGCTGAGGGTCACCAGGTCTGTAGCTATAGCAACCAGCGCTGTTACCCTATGAGGAGAGATCGAACACATCTGTAGCTATAGCGACCACCACTGGCAGCCTATCAGAAGAGACTCAAGTGGTCTGTAGCTATAGCAACCTGAGGAGCTGATGCAGCCCATACAAGATAGGATATCTTGGAATAGGTAGGACACTGCTAATGTAATATATATTGCAAAGTGACTTGTTTCAGAAAGATCTTTAACATAAAAAGTAATCCTTGTAGTGAGACAAACCTTTTAAAAGAGGAATTACATCTAGAACCCCTCATATACAGGGGAAGAAATCCACAAATCATCAGAAGATTGAATCTAGTCTACAGACTTGTAAGAAGTCACCTTTGTCCTAGCAGATGTCACATAATCAATAATGAAGAGGCCAAATTGATAGCCTCATCAATATTAAGATATATCCTGTATATTTCAATTATTATCCAGTAAGGAATTTCACTCTCCATGGCCATTATAACTGACCATTTTCTTGGTAGACAACATTATTGTTCATTTCTTTCTTCTGTTTCACACGTACTGGTTTGTTCAGTATTTGGGGCTCCGGATTTCTCTTTCCTTTTGTCTTAGGTGGTTGAGGAGATATGAGATTATCCACGGTATCAGCAGAGCCTCCAGTAGATTTAGTGTGACGTTCCTGCCTCTGTCAACAAGAATGATAATGGTTACCTAATGCTTATGTTCAAGTTTTTGAGAAAATATTAAAATATAAGGAGTCCCTAGCAACTCCAGATGTCATCAAATCGACAATTTCCAACCAACCTTGCCCTCTCTGATCTCCACTGAACAGATCATTTTCAAACTTTTTTCCTTGGGCAACCACTGTGGTAGCTGTATTGGTACCTGTAACCTTTATCCAGACTTCTTAGAAATGTATACATGGTTGGCCAGAATTATTATCTAGCTGTCAAAAATGTATGTTTTTATATTTACAAATGACTTATGATATAAGTGTATATGATCATGTCACAGGGACCTGTTGGGATACTGTAAAAAAAAAAAGTTCCTCAAGGTATACTACAGCTGGTCCATAGACATCAATAGAATTAAAAAAGTCATATATTAACTATGTTTGCTCTATTTGTTTCCTGCTTTCTGTGAAGGAAAAAAGCTATATCTTCAGAAAAAAAGAGCAAGCATAGTCCAAATGGGAATATATTCGTCCTGTTAATGTCCATGGTTCGGAAAGCTGTCATGTTATTCGTCAAAAAGTCAATAGTAAGGTGTGAACCCAGCATTATGGTCAGAAAGGCTAAAAGTAACCAAGTTCTCAAAAGCCGTCTTAAACTCAAGGGTGTACTAACAGTCCATGAGATCGCTATGGTGCCCTACGTTGACTAGATGCCTCATTGTAATGGCTGGAGACAACCTGTACACGTATCCCCTTGGCACTAAAACATTTGCCAAGAAAAGTATGAGGAATTAACCCAAAGATCATTGAAAAGTTCTCATATACCAGGTTGTTAAGGGCAAGCTAGTGTGAACCAGCACCTGAAAGAAGGTTCTTATAGCAAAAATCACTGTTAACAAACGCAAGCGAAACAAGAATTGGGAGCCGGCGTGCTTCCTGCTCCTGTGGCATTATTATTACTGTTTTATGATTCAGGTCAGGTATTAGCATTTCATTACCTTATAGTTATTTCTTATTGTTAATAGTAATATTAATAGAATAGCTTTGCATATTCTATGTGGTGCAATTGATTTAATGGGCCAGCTGTATGAAAGTTGCTGTACTAGTTTTCTGTCACTATACCCAACATATTCCTAAAGCATTTGTGCCAAAAAGAATGAGTCCTTCCGACAAGACTGATACTTTTGTCTGCACCACTCTTCAGGGGGCATGTCTATGTCAATTCATTCGATACAACACATTAAGGCTATGTTCACACAGCTTATTTTTTGGACGTATTTCAGCCCGTAATTCGCGCCGTACTGCGCGAACTACGGGCTGAAATATGTCCCAGTCATTACGGTAATCCACAGTTCTCATAGAGAACTATGGATTACGTCTCCTCTTCCCACTCGTACAATACGGCGAGCGGGGAGAGAAGTGACATGTGAATTATTCACAGTGTATACGCGCCGAGAATAATGAATGTCTATGGGGCCAGCGGGCTGCCGCCAACCCCTCCCTCCCGTCCCCACCCCCGTACACACGGCGTAATTGCGGGGAGAAATACGTCCCGCAATTAAGCCGTGTGAACATAGCCTTATACAGCTCTCAAGCCAAAATGTGTTGCAACTCGTGTTGTTATTTATGCCATTTTCCAATTGGTGAGGCTAAGACACTTTTTTGGCGCCGGCCAGTTTGTCTTTGGACGTGACACATTTATAAAGTGCAGAGAGACACTTTCAAACATAAGCATCAACTCAGCTTTAGTGCAGCGCTACCTAAGACACTCTCCACAAGGACAGTTTTCATACATCTAGGCCTATGTCAATGAACCCTGGGAATTAATGCCATTTATTGGAGCTGTAAGGAATGCCATTTCCTTTGGTGCCATATTTTGACTTTTAATCAGATTTTATATAAGTTGACTAACAAAACTGATGTTCTTAATCTCAGTTGTTGGGTGATATTTTGTTATACATGTTGTGCCATTTAGTGAAGACAAATAGTCTCCAAAAAACTGGGAATCTAGACAGAGAACAAAGACTGACTTTTAATGACTATATTGACTATTTTGCCATAGGCAAACTTAAACTCTATCATTTCTCAATCGATAAAGCACTTATAATTAACTTTTATTATGTATAACACTTAACCTTGATGCACACTATTTCTAACCTCTGAATTTGTCCCTTTCTAATTGTGAAGGAATAACTCCTTTTCTATTATCAAGTCTGGTGGAATACCACCTATTAACAAGGGAACCCTATATATACAATGATTTACTAACTCCAAAAAGGAATCCCAAACATCTTACTTGGGCAGTCATCACTAATCTAATGGACATAAAACATATAAGTGTAACGATTCCAACCCGGGTGGCTGGAAACGTTCAGGTTGGGCGGATCCTCTGGGCCCACCGCGGGCACAGATGGTAGATGCAGGCGGTGGGTAGCCGAAGTGCAGGTCTGGGTTGACGATACAGGAAAGGAGACAGGTCACTGCAGGTGTAGCTGGTGAACGTATGCACAGTCCAGGTGTAGCTGGTGAACGTATGCACAGTCCAGGTGTAGCTGGTGAACGTATGCACAGTCCAGGTAGGTAGCAGACTACTGTATGATGCCAGGTAACAGCAGGTATAGGCAGGCTGGTGCAGCGGCAGATGTCCAGCAGGAACTGATAAACGTGTAGGTAATGTACAAGAGAACAGTAGTAATGCAGCAGCCAAGGGGTCAAGCTCTTGTGCTGGATAAGACAACAACGAACTGACCATGAGCTGAGGGAGGAAGTTCCTTAAGAAGGCAGAGGTTACAGGTCACTGGGCAGGGCCAAGGTACTCTGACTCTTTAAGTGTGGTGCAGTGCCGCGTGCGTGCCCCTAGAGGGAGGACGCCAGGGAGCTGGAGGAGCGGGAGATGGTGATTCAGAGCTGCCAGCAGGAATGCCTACAGGAGTGGCAGGAGCCAGGACAGGTGCGTGCAAGGAGCCAGGGACACCAGGGGATGTCGCAGCAGTGGCCGGGACAGAGGAGACGCGGGCACGCTGTCGGTCCATAGCAGGGGCCACAGCGTGAACCGTGACAATAAGGTTTCCTTGTGAGACCCTCTGCAGCGGGTAACACAGTAGAAAGAGGTAGGAAATGACAAATTAAAATGTCATGCCTGATCTCCCCAACATGTTTCACCAACTAAATGGCTTCCTTTTAATTGGTGAAACATGTTGGGGAGGTCAGGCATGACAATTTAATTTGTGATTTCCTACCTCTTTCTACTGTGTTACCCGCTGCAGAGGGTCTCACAAGGAAACCTTATATGTTTTATGTCCATTAGATTAGGGATGACTGCCCAAGTAAGATGTTTGGGATTCCTTTTTGGAGTTAGTAAATCATTGTATATATAGGGTTCCCTTGTTAATAGGTGGTGTTCCACCAGACTTGATAATAGATAAGGAGTTATTCCTTCACAATTAGAAAGGGACAAATTGAGAGGTTAGAAATCAGGTTTTTAAACAGTGTGCATCGAGGTTAAGTGTTATACATAATAAATAGTTAGTGCTTTATAGATTGAGAAATGATAGAGTTTACGTTTGCCTATGGCAAAATAGTAAATTCAGTGAAGACACACCCATCCTCATAAGACCACGTCTTTGTCTAAAACATATAGTAAATAAGGTGTAAAGCACGCACACCAGAATTGTGGCACAGTTGCAATAGTAAATGTGTGCCTATGTTTTCTCTGAAACATAGCAGCATGTCATGATCTGAAAGTTCCCCTGCCTCTCCTGTGTCAGTAACTTTCCCTTTGATCATGGTGGTGGAATTTGGGCTTTGCTCTGTGTGCTGTCCAGCAAGGCAGCAGTTAACCCCTGCAGCTTCAGCTCATCATCCTGCCTGGTTAGCTTCAAAAACACAACTACTGGGGGGCGTGGCTTGCCATGTGAACGGTTGGACACAGGATACTACAGCTCCTCGCAGGAATCTGCAAAAAGCTTAGAAGGTGCACTAAAAATGGGACCCAGAAGATCTAAAAAGGTGCCCAAACTCATGAAGACCCCTTCCCTGGGAGATATTCCCATTTCCAACTATTTTGAGCCGCTCCAGGGCCTTACGGGGACGGGGGCCCTTCCGCGCTTCAGCGCCATCCTCCCGGTCCCTCGCTGCCAGCAGAGGGATCCTCGGGTGTTGCGTGCGAAACCCGAGCAAAAGCAGCTCATCACCGACTTGGCAGCTCTCACCATGGCGGGTCCCCGTCGCTGACAGCATCCGGTCCCTCATTATCCTCCCTTAGCAGCGCGGACGGCATCACACCCCCCGACAGTGTCCAGAACGGAGCGACACGCGGCAGCTTCAGGGGGGCAGTCCGGGGTCCTTCCTCAAAATCCCTAGTGCCCAGGGAGTGTACCATTACCGCTTTTAATGTCAACCCTCTTCTGTCTGGACTGGCCTTAACTGGGGAAGCCCCTGTGCATGCTGAAAAGCACTCTGCATTACCCAAGGGGCAATCGCCGCCATCTTATGTGCCAGCAGTGCGACACAGGCGCCATTCTCGCTCACCTGCCCCTACCCTGAGCATACAAGTGGGGAGCCCAGTGCAATCAGGCTCATCAAGCTGCACTACACAGATTCTGGCAGGGACAGTGCCCAAGTTTCAGACACCACCCTCAGGCCCGCATGCCTGTATGGGAACCAGGGATGCCTTGGGGACTATCCTCAGATACCTCTATAAATTGGGCTTTCAGGAAACCCCCTGCTTTATTTGCTCCACCACAGAGGGGAACTGCCAACAATCCTCCACAAGCCCTACTCTGTCTCCATCTAATGCCTTTATGGGATTGCACCCTTCACATGCCTCTCTAGCTCCAGTGGCTTCCCAGGTGCTGAATCACAAGAAGGGCCAGGATGCTTCTGCACCCTCCTACTCTCTGTGACCGTGTCAGACCCAGCTCTTCTTCTCCCCCCTCAGGCAATGTGTCAGGGCCTCACTGCAACAATACTTTCATTCCCTGTCAGGAACTTTTCTGACCAACAGAACGGCACAGTCTCGGCCCCCAAACGGTTCTGCATCACCCACAGACCCACGCTGGTGCTGGTATGGGAGCACTGCCACCTGGGTCAACATGCAGTGTTATGGCAGGGGAAGGGAATGGCCTCTCACCTTCCACACAGCTGCTAGGCCTACAAGAGCAACACATTTCTAGAATGGCCTCAACCCCCCAGGGTGCCCGGCTGGAATTCCAACCCCGGTCTTCTTCATGGAAAAACGACCCTCGCCCCCGACAACAGGCCAGGATCGACTCTACCCGAAGTCTATGGCTCCAAGCATCTATCAAACTATACTCCACCAGAGGATGCACTCCGGCGTTGGCGCAATCCCCAGCTACAGGGCACTGCTAGCGTTCCTTCCATCAAAGAGGGGACATGCAGCAACTAGGTCGAGATCTCCAAAAAAGGTTGGCGCCCAAAAACTAAACCGGTAAAAACTGCTGTTCGGACCTACAGGAGAAATTTCTTCAGCTGGAAAGGACCCAAGACTCTACAAATCTCACTGTTGCTAACCTGCAAACCTCACTTGCGGCCCAATCTGAGCGCCATAGTCAACTGGTGGCTCAATTTGATGACTTAGAAAATCGCAACAGACGTAACAACATCAGAATTCGTGGTCTTCCTGAGACAGTTCGTACCTCAGAGTTAATTCCTACACTTACCAAGTTGTTTAATCGTGTGCTGGGTCGACCCACTGATACTCCAATAGAATTCGATCGTGCTCACCCAGTCTTGTCCACAAAG